>JBAFWW010042321.1:82271-100150 GCA_036873685.1 Agapornis canus
TAGCTGTGCCTGGGATTGCTCCGACCCAGGTGTAGGACCTTGCACTTGGCATGGTATACTTCTGAATGGCTGAGGCTGGGATTCCCAAAGGGATCTATGGGCACCAAGCATTCAACTCCAACTGCTGAAAACTGATGTAAACAATAGCTTGTTACTTTGGTCTTCATTTTGACCCAAGCAGACAGATGATTAAAGTGTGACTGAAGCCAGCAGGTTCTGTCCACACAGCAAAAGGGGAAGAGAACTACCACATATCACTAAACTTACTGCTAAACTAGCTTAAATCAAGTCTACAGGGATAAAAACCAAGAAAGATGGAGGAATGAAAGCTTTAGCATGTATGACCACCACAGCTTTTAACTACCATATGTGTCCACTCCCACCATGCTTGCATGAGATCCTGGTGGGCCACAAGACTCATGTGCATGGCAGAGACTAAAGGGAGCAATTACAGTCCTAGGCTCTTGTCCCAGCCAGATGACACTTATTAACTCCAGCCAACGTCATTTAGTCCACCCAGGTTTCCAAATGACCTCTTTCTCACTTCAGTGCCTGACAGTCTCTTGCTAACAGAATCAAGAGCTTCACAAATATCATGCTCAAATAGCTTGAGCAGTGGTTCAGAAAATTAGACAGCGATCAAAGCGCTGATGTGGGTGGAATCACCCAGCTTGGAAACACCACATCTCATCACACCTGCTGGGAGAGGCACTCCGAATCAGCATCAAACCCTCACCCACCTGAGCTGGCCCACTTCAGGGGCCTGACAAGTGGGGAGGTATTGCCAGAGCTCTGTGGCCTGGGACAAGCCTAGCTTAATCATGTATTTTGCTGGCATGGACTAAAGGACAACCTTGCTCAGACAAGCTGTGCATTGAGAAGGGGAGAGAAGAAGGGTGATTTTGACTTGTTACTGTATTACACAACACAAAGTGCTTCAGCGTGTTCCTGAAGCTCCCTGCCTGGATGCCAGGAAATAAGACAGGTCCGACACCTACTCACCATGCAAGGGATTCAAAGGTTAGACAGAAATGAGAGCATCTGATCCCAAAAAACAGACAACCATCTGCACTCACTGATAGCAAATATAACCTTCAGCAAAGAGCATGGCCAAATGGGGTTGGTCCATAGCAGATGGCAATACAAGACTGATCCAAATCACAGGAAAAGACAGCAATAAGGAACTGGTTGTGAACACAAGCCCTAAGAAACCCGGTAATTCAGTTCATGCCCTGTAATACCATTGACACCAGGACTAGTTTCATGGACTGCACCAGCCATCAGCCTGAGGCCCAAGAGCCTCATCTCTTCCTTACACACTTAGAGAAGACTTGATCAAACCACTTGTCAGGCATTTATTCTGATATTGCCTCAACTTCCTTACCCTGGATGACATGCCTCAAGGCTTCCTCTAATTCCCAATGCTTCCCTGCCCTCTCCCAGATTAAAAGCAGAGCATATGGGAAGACAGAGGGGATGTATGACTTGATGCCTGCCTGCATGTCCACACTGTTACCCTTCCAAACTTCCCCTGATCAGGGCACCAGAATCACTGCAAGAAAGAAGACAGACATGAACTGACCTGAAATAGAATCAAAAGATAAAGATGAAGCTTAGGGTTGGGAAGTAAGATGAGGCTATTTTTTACTTAGTCTAGGAAGGAAAGTTCCATCCATTTTCATTAGGAAAGCACTTTGGCTTTATCTCTGGTTTCAGAGACAGCGAGAGCTCTGAAGGTTACCCCACCTTCACACACTGGCCACTCTAACACTTACTGGACAGGTTAATATTCTTCTCTGTCCAATGACCATGGCTCCTCATCATTTTCATAAGAAACACAAAAAAAACTCAAACAATTATACAGCTTGAGATGAGAAAAAAGAACTACAGAAAGAACAGAATAACAGAAATAAAGATAATTTCAGGCCCATACCCATCTGTCTGCAGAGCACAGAAAATATCTTGACTTGCCTCACTCTCCAATTCAGGACCTACACCTGGAATTCAAAACACCTGGAAGGTTCAGTGTATCCAGTTATTAGCAATGCCCAAGGAGCTGGAAAGCTCTCTGCTTGCCCTATTCACACTGCTGCTCAAAAGCTGAGGGCTGGCAACATCCTTGTCTTAGCTGAACATGAACTTTGCAAGTGCTCCTGCGCAAACAGCCCCATCTGATGTAAAACCTAAGCAAAGCCAAGTTTCCACAACTAGCAGCAAAAACATTTAGCAGCAAAACACCTGCACAAATGCTCTCACTACACTTCAGAAATGGATGTAGCAGAGTATCCAGGTTTCACGGTTGGTTGCAGTGGTCAGAAATAGCTGCACTAGATTGATGTTCAAGGACCACAAGCAAAAGACCAAAAGAAACTGATGGGAACAAGTGAAAATCCTTGTGTAATCACAGAACAAATTCACTGACTTCGCTGTAGAGCAGCAAGCTCTGATGTTGGTGGATGCTGGCTGGCAGATAAAAATTGAGGCAGGCCATTACTTTTTGCTGTGTAAAGTCAAGGATGAAGGATATAAAAATTTAGAGACCTGCATTAGAAGTCTCACACACTGTCAAGTTATGGGATTTTGCAGGCAGGGAGGAAACAGATTTATAAACTGCAATCCTGGTTATTTTTAGAGGGACAAATATTGCAGTTATCCTCTAGATTTCTCCAGCTGTATTGAAGAACCAGCATTAGTCAAGTCTATTTGCCACAAAGCTGGGAGGGAAAGAGCATGGCAGAAGGTAACAGTCTCTTTATGCCCAAAAAACCCACAAAGCTGTACAGGCTGCAGGGGATTTTGTGGGACTTCTTCCCTCTGCTCCCTTATAAACCAAAGTTTTCACTATTGTGTGTGTTCATTGAGCCTCCCAAAACCAATCCCAAGCTCCTCTCCAAGCACCTAGGCATAGGGAAGAGCCCATGCTCAGCACAGCCTTGAGGCAGGTAGGTGCATGCTGATGAGCCCCATTCCTCCATAGTTGTATTTTACCTCTCTTTGTTCACTGCAGATCTTGCACAACCAAAGAGGACGTTTCTGGGCTCCAAAGGTTTCTATTCCACACTTGGTGCAAACTTTCTGAAACAAGAGAGGAAAATAAGGTGGCATTAGCAGCTCCCTATAGCCCTTGGGAGAGAGAAGGTCAGGAAGCATCTTTCCCAACAGCTCTGATTTGTTTTCCTTAAAAACCTAATCATGGCACAATTTTATTTAACCTGGAGAACCACCGATCACAGGAAGCTGCTCCAGGTCTATATGGACATGAGACAAAGGCAAACCTACAGTATAGTCCTTGATTTCATTTCAAGAAGAGAACTGGAAAGGGCAAATCAAAGCCCATGACCAACAGGCTATTTCCAGGGTTGTCTTTTTCACCCTAAACCCCAATCACTGTGCCATGGAAAGCAGCTATAACTGAGTACAAACCAAGTTTGTGCAAGACTGGAAATCCTCTCCTCCCTTCCCTCACATACATAGTCTCAAACCGCATGGCTTCTCCTCCATTTCAGCATTCAGTTGACAGCTATTGATTTGTGGCAGGGCCATGCCTACATGAACACTGTCTGAGCAGAATGCTTGATAATGCCACACGGCCTCTGCTGCTGCACAAGGGAACTTTCATGTCTCCGCTGGCATTACAAGCCATTTACAACCTGAATCACCTAATATTATATAATGAAGCTGATGTGTATCAGGCTTGGCTTACAGCTTGAATGAGAAATTGGATGAATTCTTTGATCCTCACAAAGCAAAAGCCACTCAGAAGAGGGCCCCGGAGAGCAAAATCTTGCTTAGAGACATGCGAATTTAATCTCCCCAGCTAAGGTTTTACATATGCCCACCACCAGGCTGCACCTCCTCTGAGACAGGAGGCCTGTGTTCAAGGATGAAAGTCTCAGTGGCTCACTTAGCCCTCAGTGCCTGGAGGAGGAATGATGGCACCTGAAGCAATGGCTTCATTGCATGAATAAATGCACCTGTTTTGGTCAGCACAGTCCAGAGGCACGTCTGTCATGCTGCACAGAAAATGGAAGGCAGCACTAGCAGCCCCACAAAGGTTGGTGCTCTTCTCCATCTCTCTGTTCCAGTCCTCATCATTGCAGAGAAGTAAGAAGCAACCTATTGTGTCTGATGCATCAATACTCGACACTTGGGTGCTACCCAAACCAAGGGGGATTGTAGATGCAATTAGCAGACACCACCTGAACTACCCCAAATTCTGCCTCCCTCAAACCAAAACCTGAGGGAGTGACCCAGTCTTAAATACCCTCAAAGAGCCCAATCCCTTCGCGTATAGCAGATTCAAACACTCCCTCTAGTGGAAGTTTCCAAGCGACTTTATTCCTAGCCATGAATTTTGACAGTTCTGATATAAACTGGGTTTATATTGAGCATCATTCACAGCCCCTCAGAAGACAACATAAAAATCAAGGACATTAAATGCAGCCCCATTCCTATTTAAATACAAGATAAGGCACTTTCTTCTCCTACTTGTACTTCACCTTTTATACATGACACCGATACCCTCTGCACAATAAATGACCCATTATGCTTTGTCTAACTACTGTTATTGTTAACACATCTGGATTTGAATACATTTTTGTCTTGCCATTATGCATTTATAGCGAAGATAATAAAAACTAATATTAAATACATTCTTTGTAAACCAGAATGTGGCACATCGAAAATCCATCAGGCTGCAAGAAATACAGAACCTCTATTTAGCAGAACAGACTTGCTGAAGGTAAGTTCTTTTCTGTGTTTCAGATGCATCATTACAACAATTCCTGTTATTAAATTATGTGAGCTGCAATGAGATGGTAACAGCAACGCCAGCAAGAAGAACAGGAACTTTAAAAATCTATAATTCCCTGACAAGTAATTTCTTATTGCATACAGCACTGCACGAGTGATGGATATCCTTGGATGAGAAGGGATGAGCTTAAAGTAACAGTCTACTGTGTGTGCTCTGCTGAAGGGTTGACTGCTCCCCCAGTTCACTCCTTAGCGCTATAAAACAGTAAGGAGAGAAGCCCAGGACACCCAGTCAGCATTGCCCTGAGCTTGCACGCAGCTGGAAAGTGCAAACAAGCAGAAAGCAGTGGCAAAAATGCACACTGGAAAAGTATGGTCTCACCTAAAAACAACCTGGGTATGAATGCTCCTGGACAGACTCCAGACAAAAAGGGAATAACCATAAAAAGTCAAACCTAAAATCCCAGCCCTTCTCCGGGGTTTTCCAGTCACAGCTGGGGCTCCTGCAGCTAGAGGGTTCCTACCTGCAACTGCAACCGGGCAGGGAAAGGAAATGGCTGAATCAGTTTTTGCCTCCTCATTAGTGTACAGGGTTCATAGGAAGACAAGGAAGCACTCTGGCAATGTGACCTAGCTGGCTTTGGACAAGGTAAAAGCAGAATCACCACGGGATGGAGGCAAGAATACAGCACATCCTGTTATTCCATGTGGTTGAAAGGCAGGAAACAGCCAGCCGTCTCCTGTCTGCTGTCCAGCCCTTTATTCTCCACAAGCACACATGCACAGAGCCCACACTCCCCATGCACCTCACTGAGAGAGCTGCCTGAGCCTCCAATTTAAACCAGACCTTTAACTTCCCAGTACCTTACTGCTTCCCCAACACTTACTAAAATACTGGCTTAGGAGCCAGAAGTTCAAAGATTTGTGTTCACTTGCCCAGTCACTGCCTTACAAGAAATCTCCAGTATAACCCCTGCCTCAGTCAAGCTACTTCTGCAAACTGAATCCAGTGGAGAAACTCAACAGCAAAGGCAGCACAGCTCACAGCAGTTCCTGCCCAGCAAGCACATATAGAGGGTTGCTGGGACCTTGGTTTTGACCCCAAAGGGAGTCCACTTTCCTTCTTTTACAAAAGCTCTGAGCCCAGCAGTGTTGCAGCCAACCATGGACCAGTGCAGGGCCCAGCCTGGCAGCCTGTTTTGCATGAGAACTGCATTTCACAAATGCTGTCAATGCCAACACAAAAAGTTCTCCATCATGGCCTGAATGGCGGCATAACCACAGAGGTGCCAACATGCACCATTCCATGGTAAGGAGCAGGTTTTATTCAGTGCTGTCCTGTGAGATCCACAGGACACCTCCTCAGTGACAGGGCTGGTGACACTAGCAAGTGTCTCCTTGGCTCTTGTACCCACCAGGGACAGAGTCAGCACAGGCTGCTCCCTCCCACTCTACCACCAGCAGGTCAGAAACACTCCTGCACCCAGCAGGTACCCTCACCTCTCCCCATGCAACATGCTGAGGCAGTCACTTACAGAGTGCTCTCCCCAGGGAAAGATGGGCTTCAAGTGCAGGAAAACCAGCCTCCCAGCAGAGGGAGGATAAGGTGGTTGCCTTGGAGATCATCATTTCCACAGCAATACAGATTAACCCCTTGGCTGCAGAGTCTAGACAAGCAACAGTTATCCCTCAGGGTGCTGGCAGAACAGCAATCTGCCTGAAAACTGATACTGCCTTTCAGACAGCACCCGTACAGTCCTGCCATCAACATACACAAACACAGGCAGTGCACACAGTTGGAAACTTTACACTGGTTTGGAACTTGAAGATGGACTTGATTCCCCCAGAGAAAGGCATTACTGGAAAGCCTAAGGGCAGACCTTGCAGTAAGTAACAGTAAAGCACAAAGATTCTTTTATCAGTTGCTTGTCACACATTTCTGCCCCTTCTCCCACTCTGCAAACCCAGAGTGAGAGACGCAGAGGGGGCTGGTGCACAAAGCGCAGTTTAGGCACTTTAGGATCCTAAGGAATAAGAGGTGCAAGAGAAAACCTGATGCTCTGACAGATTCCAAGTGGCCTGGCGGACTTTCTAGACAGGTCTGCTACCAGGAATAGGCAGGAACCTGTGTGTAACTAAACCCACCTTTTTGCAATCCTGACAAAAGACCGATGTGCTACCCAGCAGCCCAAGCAGTTCACCACAAAGCAGACACTGTGAGAGGCCATTCCCCATCGCATTCTTCCTCATGTTCTCCAGCCGCTCCACCAGGCGCCTGTGGGGAAGAAGCAGAGCAGAGGTCAAAGCACTCACCTTGGAAATGGAAGCACATGGTACTGAGGCATGTCAAAAACCTGCAGACAGGTGCTCCATACTCAGCCTACCTTTGCTGCTTCTGTGCAGTTCTGGGGCCCTTGCTGAGGGCCATATGTACTTTCACTTCAGCCCCTATACTCAAGTGTTTCCCATCAGCTGGCTCTTGGTCATCAGGGGATAAAAACCTGTTTAAGTACATCTATTGATGCTCACCAAGCCCTGAATAATAAAAACTTTGACTACTACTGAGAGGTCTGACTCAGATAGGGCAGGGCAGACAGCTCACAAGAAGGGCTTGATCCTACACCATTCAGGAGCCCACTGTCACTGGGGCCACAGTCTCAACACAATGACTTCCTGCCTGTAGAGCAGGAAAAGCCTTTAGCACTCAGATCAAGGCAAGTCAGACAACACCAGGAAAGGGCAGAGGAGTTAGATCTGCCAGGCTCTGCTCCATGTTTGCATATATTCCCTGAAAGCCACTGCAAGCACGTGACTTGCCCATATTCCACTACAAGCAGAAAGGCCAGACTTGAACCCATCAAACCAAAATGAGCCTGGCTGTAGTACAGGAATGCCAGAAACTGCTCCCTGCTGTGATTGACAGCCTGCTTGGAAGACAGGAAGCACATATGTATGCACGATGTCCATAGCAGCAGGACTACAAAAGGGAAGGAAGGCGGGATAAGCAATTAGGATGCTGGGTGTGGAGAGCATGCAGAGCAGGGCTGCTGTCATGAGATCACTGCCTGGCAATTCTCAGGCATCCATTTGTAGATGGGGACATTAACAGCCAGGCCATTTATCAGAGACAGTGACCAGTCACAGCCACACATGTGCCTGTGGCTCAGGGAGGAAACACAATCCTGCTGTCCATGCAACCTCATCCTCATTAGCACTAATGTCCATGCAACTAAGGCCTGCACTGAGAGGAAGGCAAGGTCTGTTTAAAAGAGGTACTGCCTATGGTGATGAGGTCAGATAGCACAGCCAGGCTGAGCCATCATTAGTAGATTTATAATTCTTGACTTCAGCATGAGAAAATTCCCAGGACTTAACAAAGGTGTTTCAGAGAATGCTTCAGCATGGGCACAGCAAGGCTATCACCTTCTGCAATTACACCAACCACCACACAGGATGATCAGCCCCTCGGGGTTGCTGGCTGCTTCTGGGGCTGCTGGGTCTCCATTACATCACACAAACATCAGTGTCAGGTCTGGTTAGCACTAACAGGCACTGCACAGGGACAGAGCAAAGCACAGGGCAGGGAGCTGAGCCTGCTGGACATGGGCTGGGAGCTTCCTGT
This sequence comes from Agapornis canus, assembly GCA_036873685.1. Taxonomy (NCBI): domain Eukaryota; kingdom Metazoa; phylum Chordata; class Aves; order Psittaciformes; family Psittacidae; genus Agapornis; species Agapornis canus. The sequence goes on from JBAFWW010042321.1 coordinate 90,646, forward strand.
CTCACAAATAAGACCTCCAGCAGGACTGAAAGCAAATGGAAGTCTGCAGCAGCAAAAGGATGCCCATAAATTAGATAATTCAAGCTAGCAAACCCCTTCCAGAGGGCTCAGCCAACTAGAACAAACACATTCACTGCTCCAGGCAAAATCCCAGGGGGGTGCTGCAGACAAGGGAAAACCTCACTGTGCCACCAGAAGCAGTTCCTGAGCCATAGAGTCCACTAGCAGTGGGTGCAGCTGCACAATTCAACACCTTCCCCAACCTCTTCCACTGGGCAGCCACTGAGGCAGCTGCCTCAGTAGAGGCTGCTTTTACCAGTCACTGTGTCAGCAGCTGCAACCACAGCAAGCCCCAAGGTTCAAAGATGGCACAAGAAAGGCTAGAGACAGAGGCAGAAGGAAAACACCACATCCTTCCCAATGTCCATTGTCTCCAAACAAGCAACATGGGAGGATAAAATAACTGACTTAAAGGATGCTCTGACTGATGGAGGCTGAGCTCAGGCAGCCAGGAGAGCCACTCCTCTGTTTGAGCTGACCTTTCCTTCTGAGGGAAGGGGACAAATGAACGTGACTGTACCCGATGCGCTGCTGTTCAATGATGTCCAATTTCTCTGCCTTGCGGATGACTTCCAGAATGACCTCAAGTTCCTGTGGGCTCAGAGCCTGCATCTTCCTCTGCTTCTCAGTCTGGAACGTGTGCACTGACCAGCCTGTCTGAAGCCTGGGGATGGGGGGTGGGGGGAGAGCAGAAGGAAGAATTAAGCTGTGAAAGAAAAGCACAAAACCCCTGCCATGACCCACAAGACCAAGCCTGCCAGGCACACAGAGCCCACATCAGCCTTCCAACCTCCTGCAACACCGAGTGCTGCGCTGTCTCTCCCTGCCTTCTCATTTTCCTCTCTACTGCAGTTCATATTTTACTACTCCATGTCCTCACTCCTATTTTGCTCTGTCCGTAAAGAAAAACTAGTGTGCCTGAGGATGGCCATCCTGGGGGTATCCTGGCAAAGATGGGTGCTGATGCCAGACACTACAACAGCCAAAGGCAGACTCAAACACAGGGATTACCTGCACCCTCCTCTCTCCAGATGGCATGTTTCTAAGGTCCTCAGTCCGAACACACAAATCATCAGCTACACATGGAAATACAAATTTGGCAACTTCCTCCCTTGGCCTAACCCAGGCCCCCCAAGGACTCCAGCATCCACTTCCTCCATGCCTCACATACAGTAGCCGACATTGCTCCTCAGCTCACCTGGGGACAGGCAGGAGCTATCACAGCAAAATTAATTACCATTCAGTAGGGGTTTAGAGGCCACTGGCTAAAGTCACAGCTGCTGGAGAATGCAGGGCACTGTCAGACACAGCTGTCTTAATGAGGCTCTCAGGTGAAGGGGCAGTAGTGTGCACTGTTTGCAGTCCCCCTAGACACAGTGTGACCTCCTATTTTCTAACATACAGCAGGCTGACCCCAAAGGTTCAGGTGACAGCAGAGGCGGCAGTGGCATGACACTGGCAGCCAGAGAAGAAAAGCATACAGGAAACAAATGCAATTGTAGTGCTTGACTCATCTTCAGCCCTTTTGTCTTTAGGTTATGCAGTAATTTAACTTCAGGGAAACGAGATCAAATGACAAGTTCCTAATACAAAAGAGTGCTGGCAGCTGGGTGATGCTATCAATTATATTGTAGGGTGCTGCAGAGATATATGCCTGCCTCCAAGCCCTTCCTTTCACCCAGGGGAGGGCTGGTGGGATGGAACACACCACATAGCAGCTAAACTGCAAATTCCACTGTAGGCTGGCAGCTTTGAGCAGCAGCCAAGCACTGAGCCCCAGTGTAGCAGGCTCCTCTCCCACCCAAGCAGCATACCTCTAGGCTACAGAGAGGTTTGCATGACAAGCAAACTCATGTGAATGAGGCTAGCGCTCCACACAGATACCAGGAAACCATTCAGGCCAGAGCCAAGGCTAGGAGGAGAGGAGGAGGATGGTGAGGACTCACTTGGCACGCAGTGCAAGCTGCCGGTCATTGGGGCACACCCACTGGCCCGTCCCGCTGCCGAATATCATGTCAGCCATGGCACCAGGCTGGGAGGAGAGGCAGGGATCACATCTGTAAGAAGAAAACACCAGTATTGAATAGAGCTGCTACTCCACCCTGGAGAAATCTTAGGGCAGTGCTTGACAGGGCCTCCTTAACCATCCCAAAAGGCTGCTCTGCTGGCATTACACATGGTGGAAGTAGACAGACTCTCACCCACAGACAGTAACAAAACCATACCATCCTCCTCATAAAATACAAGCCAATAGATACCTTCAAATACCTTGAAGACAAGGCCGGAAGTTTATATTTTATAGTACTCTAAAAAATAGAAAGCCAGAGACTCTTTGTCAGTTCTGATTTTTCATTTCAAATTAAAGTGTTGTTTTTTAAGAACAATCTCTGCTCCATCACGTCTGGAGCCCCAGCGCTGCAGTACTGGCAGTGAAAGCCACTCTAAAGGACACAAAGAAGCTACAAGTTGCTTTTTTGTTTACCTCTTAATAGGCTAACAAATAAAAACCCACTCAACAATCAGCATGAATAGGTGGCAAGACATTTCATTCATTAAAACTGCTTCCATAATTACCTGATATTTATAAATACAGGCTACACTAGCAGCTTGTTTGCATTCTCTGATGTTTAAGACAGCACGTCTAGCAGCAGACCCTCCTACTGAGGCTCCTGTGACTGGCACAATCACACCAGTGAGTCCTTGTTCAATGACAGTATCACTGTGAACTGATGAGTAAAGGCAGGAAAAACCAATTTCCACACACTCATAGGATAAACGCATCCCCAAGAGACTTTGCAACTAAGCAATTCTGAGTCCTACCAGCAGCAAAGATGAATGGAAAGCACCCAGGGACAGACACAGCCACAATATTTCAGTGGAGGCAAAATTAGTCTTGATATACAGAGCTTTTCTCCAGCTGGATTTGCTCTCCAGTAGACCAAGTGTCTCACAAGCCCTAGTACATAGATTTCCAGGTATTAATACTTACCTTCCCTAGAACAGACACTTACTAGCTTTGAAACCATACCTGCTGGGCAAAGATAACGTGTTTAATTCTGTTTGGCAAACACAAATCAGATACAATAGCAGGCAAGGTATATCACCTGCCAACTGTGCAGTAGTTCCCAAGAAAACACATGTTCCAGTCTCAATCCACAGCACCCTTACCACAACAGTGCCCGTGGCTCAATATGCTGCACCTACACTTGCTATCTATGGCTGACACACAGAGGCTTCTGCTCCTGTGCCAGGCAGGAGGCATCACAGGCTGCACAGTCTTGGCCCTCTGACACAGGCAGCTTCTGCAAATTCATCTCCCTCCCTGTGATGAGCTCACATGTCCCACACACCACACTTGGTCCCCACCACAAGAATGCTAAGTTGCGTTAGAGAACTGACAACTATCTGCTTCTGCTACCAAACCCCACCTCAGCCTTGAGAGCCAAAACAGTTGCAAACAATGAACCAGTTCCCTCCTCTCAGACCATTACAACAGGCAGAAGAAAAGAGGAGGAACTCCACAGGAAGCACAGATTTCTTTCGGTGCAAGGGGACAGATGTATAGAAAGGGTGAAGGCACAGCCCAGCTGCACACCAAAGTGAAGTATGGAGGAGATGAGAGGCTGAAAGAAAGACTTGGCAGAGAAAAATTGTTGAGACAGCAAGGATAACCAGAAGCATCACACAGGATTTTTTAAACCTTTCTTTCCTACATTAGTTTTGAAATGGATCAGCCCTAGAATGAATCCTTGAAGGCTGGCATCTTGGCTTACCAACAAATGCCACACATGCTGTGGCATTCCCATTTTATCCCAAACACCTCCTGCTCTTTCCATCTTCTCCATGATCTCAAGTAAGGAGAGAAGGCAGCAGTCCCCACACACATCCCATAGCAGCTCACACACAGGGGAGCAATCAAGCATTAAGAGCAATAGAATCTGGATGCTCCCACCTCCAGGCCAAGTGTTAAAAGCAGAAAGAAGCTACAATTTCACAGAGAATGGCAAACCTGGCATTTTCCAGAGATTTTCCAAGCCTGTGGTGCATTGTTACAGAATTATATGCACATGTAGCCTCACAAATGCATACATTAAATTACCCTTCAGATATACCATGTACCTTTCCCTCCCACTCACACACACCTGAAGCACCCAGTGTTCACTGGCAAGGTTAAATGCACTCAACCATACTGATGAGAGCAGTACTGGCAGATGCAGGATGTTTAAGAAAACATAAAAGCTAGGGCTGGAGATGAGCCCGATACCATGGCTAGGGCAGAGGAGTTTGCTTTGCCAGCAGCTGTGCTTTCAGGGTGGAAAGCTGTGCTGAATACATCTGCCCCTTTCTCAGCTTTATCTGCTCTAACAGAGCTGAAGGCAAGGCGGAATAGAGCACATCAGTTGGGCATTTTACTCAGGAGAGACCTAAACACATTCTTCAGCCTCATACCACAGTGCGCTTCTCTCAGCATGACTGAACAAAAACAAGCAATGTCATGCTCTTTTGCCTCTTGTTACTCAGCATAAACCTTCTGTTCTCCATTCCCTGAGCAGCTTCTGCAAAGAAAGAAGGAAAACAAAGCACAGCCTAGAGACCCATCATATGCCAAAACCATCTTCAGACTGATTATTCCATAAAATATTTACAGGAGTATTTTCTTTTGGCAGCTTTGGGTATCTGCTGCTCCCTCTGAGGTAAATTGGCATTGAAGGTGGCTTTGCACCTTTATATGAAAAAAGCCTGGTGTGGTTCAATACAACTACCTCAGAGAAGGTAAGAACAACATGGACTGCAGGCCAGAGTCTGCTGGCGTGGAAACAGAAGCACTAGCAAGACTGGATGGAAAGGATTATCTTGCATGGCCACAGGAATGATGCCAGAGAAATGGTACCAGTATCTGGAAGGCATGAAACATCCTCCCTTTTATCTCTGTACAGGACAAGAAGTACAGTGGAATCAGCCTAATCAGAAACACTAAGATAGCAGAACCTCACCAGCCTTGGCAGTGATTTCTATGGGCTGTGGTGAAACACCCCACTCTTGCAGTCAGCCTCTACTGCATTCTCTCCCCTGCTAACACATAGCTCACCGATCCATCCCTGTCCTCTGCTCCTCCCAACAATCTAACAACGGGCAGAAGCAGCCAGTCCCTAGCAGTGAGAGAACAAGAGAAATCCACAGCTCTTGGCCCAGCTGCAAATACACTGCGTACAGAATAAAGGAGCTGCACAAGTACTCAGCATTACAGAAAGCAAACTTCCCACTCCAAAATTCTGCTTTTTACTTGAATTAAGAATTAAAAAGGAGTTCTTATCAATACTCTGTGACCTGCTTGAAAAAACACTCCACCTGTTTATTCCTTTCCTATGATGGAGGAAATCATGTGAAACAAAACCTCATTAAATCTGAGTCCACCTGGCTGCCCTTGGCACAGAATCTAAGGGGAGTGCAGCAAGGAAGGAGTGCTACCCTGCAGCAAGCAAATCCTTTGCACAGGGCTAGGAGCATTTTGGAGGATGCAGAACTGAGCACACCTCTGCCTTAAGCTCTGATGACTGTTTCTGCTGTTCCCATGGTAAGAAGTGGACTTTGCAGCCAGAGAGCAAGGCACCTGAGTACATGACTAAGGCAAGTGAGAAGTCTTCCAGTGGGGTCTGAGTGAAGGGGAAAGCTGCAGGGTCACTGCTGACTTGTCCCCACATCCCTGCAGAGTGACCTTAAGACAGCCAGCTGAGCAAGATCTTTCCCACTGGACAGCCCCTGCCTGGCCTGGAGGATGAAGGTGGCTGCAGCCAGCTGTGGGGCAGCACATCCTCCAGGTTCTGCTGTGAAACAAGGCCAGTTTTCTCAGCAGAACAGCAACATAAACATCACACATCTTTAATAACAGAGCACGGTCACGGCAGGTCATGGCAAAGGTCCTGTGTGCACGGTACCTGCTATCTGACCATCTCCAAGAACAAATACTTAGGGAAGACTACTAGAATAGAGCACAACACAGCAATACTTTTCCAGAATACCCTCACAGACTCCAAAGATTCCTGGATCATGCACTCCCTAAGCCAGGCTGTAACTGTATTTAACACCCTTAACAGTTTTCTGTCCCAGATTTATCAGCTTGCTTTTTCAGCTCATGTAAACTTGTAGCACCTTCTTGGTACACCAAATCACTTCCCCACTCCTCCACCCCAAACACATTTTGACTTCATCTTGACTACATCAAAGTTACACCCGAAGGGTCTTGTTGACATTGAAGCAACCCTTGCAGTAGAAAACACCTCCTCCCAGCAGCAAATGTCACAGCCTACATGAGCCCTCCTGCCGCTGGGCTGATTACAGGTGCTCACAAAGCATTAAATCCTCGGAGCCCTGCAAATACAAAGATGTCCTACACAGGCCCATAAGGAGTCTCCAGTCATTCATTTGCCCGGTTATTTCAGCTAAGCAGCTCGTGTCTGTATTAATTTGGGTTTATAGGAAATTAATTAGGCATTTTTTTAATACTTCATTTAAAAACTAAAAATTAAACAGTTGGCCAGAGACAAGTTCCCAATTCCCAACCCGAGCTGTGCCAGTGTAATTAACTTGCCTGCTTCCAGGGCGTCAGCTCCCCTAGGACTCCCGGCTTGCACCAGGTACCGTGCTGGCCTGTTTCTCCTTTTAGCTGCTGCTCCCTCACAGAAGCACTGTAATTACTCTCTGCTCCAGACCCCATTATCCCCAGGAAACCTTAGCAACTAAGTGAGTGTTTGCTCTTGTTGCTATGACAGAGGACAAATGAGTAGCAGAGATAGATAAGGTTAGCCCGGCCTCTGCCTCCCACCCACTGATGGCCAGTCCCTTTTCCTCACAGACACTTAGTCACGCAGCAGGGAAAAAAGCACGACAGGCAGGGAAAGGCTGTTTAGTCCAGACACAAGTCTTCCCCTCATGTTTTAAAGATCCTAGTGCCACAGTTGTATTTCAAAGCACACCACTGCTTTGAAGTGACAGAATAACCCTTGGGGCTGCAGGACAGCAGAAGACATACACTTGACTTTCAAGATACAGTCATGTCTCAGAGCCAGAGAAGGGGAGTACCTGCGCCTCTACATGTGCTGGCCTGAATCAGGGGTTTATTAAAGTATTTCTCACACACAAACTATTTTGAACTGCCTCTTCACACCTACATCTATGCAGCAAATTGTCAGTCCCTCCAGCAGCAAAGGAGCCTGCTGTAAGCATAAACGTTGTATAGGGGTGAAGCAGGCAGGAAGCACAAGCATAGTGGAGCCAAGCAATCCTCATCACCTTCCTGCTCTCAGGAAGGAAGAGAGAGCTGGGCCAGTGCACAGAGGCATAGCTGAGAAATGGCCTTTTGCTACTTACTAAGGCAAATACCCACAAGGGCTCAAACCCTTAGCACATGGAAAGCCAAGCAACACAAGGAATCCAGTATGATCACACTTGATTGCAGCTCTGTGGCTTGGGGCAACAGAGACAAGGAAAACACAATGTCCAAATAAACTCCACAAAGCCTTAGCAAGCTTTGGGGCAACAACTTAAGAACCCAATCAAGCAGACCTCCAGTCTGTCTCACCATGAAAGCTCAATCTAAGCAACAGTGCCAGCAAAATGGGAAAAACCTCATTCAGAGCCGTGTATTGGGATCTGACTGGCACAGCCCAAATTAAACACAAACTAACTGCAGCACATAGAAAGTGAGAGGTGTCGTTATCATGTAAGGCCAAGTTGGAAAAGGAGCAAATGAGAATGAGGTTTGGGGGGAAAACAAAGAAAGCTCCTATGTGTCTGAGCTGCTTCCCAATCCTAGCAGCAGTGGCAAGAAGCCTAACTGCTTCTAAGATGGAGCTTGTTAAAGAGCCTATAAAATAAAATGCCCTGGAGGTCCATGCCAGTCCCGTGAGTGGGAAGATAATATCAGCTTTACAGGAAAACCGACATACGGCACCAACAAGCCTGTATTAATGAAAGGCACCTATTAGCATGGCTACTTGATACATGGCAATCTATAAAGAACAGGCTTTTGCCCAGGCGAAGCAGTATTCCTGCTCCCCAGCACCCTACAATGCTGGGGAGGAAAGCCAGCACTGTTCCACCTGCCAAGGTGTATCTTTATTTACTAGACCTTGGCCCTATTTCCTTCTGATCCCCAGCCAGGCAGGTGCATTGTGCAAAGTGAATAATTCATGAAGACAGCACGCTCTTTCTGACTCACATTCTGGGGAAGGTTGATCTGGCAGAGGCCTACGAGAAGCAAATTAGCATCTAAATGGCCAATTAGAGAGACTCACTTCACTATTCCGCTATGCCAAAAAGCTCGGGAGGCTTTCTGCAGCTGGAGGCTGGCAGGGTGGAATCAGCACCTCCCAGCCTCCCGAGGAGCAGCGAGTTTCTTAGAAAGAACTGGGCATCGCAGGGAAGCACTGGCCAGTGTTTGTCAATGAATCCCTTGCAGGGACTCACGCCACTTTATCTCACGGGGAACCATAAATGAAGCAGGAAAAGCACAGCCCAGGGCCAGTGGAGAAAATCTGCTGAGCAGCCTGACCCCCAACCCTGCCAAAATCTCACAGTCCAGCATGGCTCTGAGCCACGGGCCTGGCATCACCTCTGGAGGATGAAATACCCTTTCTCAGCATCCTTAAGCTATAGTATTGGGTTTAAACACCCTAGGAAGCCTCTGAGCAACACGTAAGCACAGCCAGTTCTAACTCTTAAGACCCTTATCACCTTGAACATTGTTGGTAGGAGCAGAAATCAAGCTGTGGACTTTGACCAGGCCCTGGAGAGTACCTGAATTTAGCTACAGGAGACTAAGAACCCTGAGGATGAGCACGGCACGTCATTCTTGTGCACATACAGCAGCACCCATCTCCCGGTGTCAGAGTGCCACAAGGAACAAGGACAATCCATCCTCTGCCAGGTGCACGTGCCTGCTCCAACCACACAACAAGCACAAACCCAGCAGTATTCAAAACCCCGCCAGGTTGGCAATATTTTCCAAGGAGCACGTTGCTCTCAGCCTCCCGTTTCTGGCTTGTTTCCCCACACCCCTCGGTCACTTACATTCAGTTCCCTTCAGAAGGCTGAATTCCACCTCCACTCAGCCTGTGCAGTTCACCCTGCTGCATTCCTGGGCTGCTTTCAGCAGCGTTTTGGACAAGCCTTTCCCACCTGTGGAGCTCCGGGTCTGGGTGCCCCAGTGCTCCGCAGTAGCTGCTTCCCCCGCCCCAGCATGCTGCTTTCCCGGTCTCCGGACAACCAGGACGTAACCAACACCCGCAACTCGGCTCCAAACTCCGCACGAAGCGCCCGGGCACCTTCCCGGTACAGAGCTGCCCCGTCCCCGCGCGGCCGGCGTCCTCCCGCGTACACACCTGTCCTCCGGCCCAGCTGCCCCGGTAAAACGAGCAGCGGGCTCCGCCAAGGGCCACGCCGTGAC
>JBAFWW010042323.1:0-11061 GCA_036873685.1 Agapornis canus
CCCCAAAGGAGAGCTAGAACTGAGTCCATGGCCCCAAAGGAGAGCTAGAACTGAGCCCATCAAAGAACGCAGTCCGAGAGCAAGCCCTGCAGAGGGGAGAAGCAAGCAGGGGCCCGTGCTCCCCCTCCATGCAGACCCTGGAGGGGAAGGGTCCTCCTCAGCCCAGCCGCCATGAGCAGGGTTCCCTCAGCTCTGCTTTGCGCCCATGGCTGTCCCCCCCCGAGGTGCTTTCAGCCTGCACCAGCAGCACCCTGTAAGGGATTTAAGGATGTGTTAAAGTATTGAAGATGTAATTCTGCCTTTAGCGTAAGTAAAGAGATGGGGGTAGTGCAGTGTGTGTGGGCCGGGGGGCTGCAGGGCCTTCGAGGTTTGTCATCCCTCACTTGAACCCCTGCCTTTTGATTCCCACTGACAAGGAAAAGCCTAAAGAAATAATGGGGGAAAACATCCCCTTTGGAGCTAATATTTGAAGCAAATGGTTCCGTGCTCTTTGTGAGGAAATGTTCCAAACCCATCTCCAAAGGAAACAAGAAATGTTTGCCAAGCCCTAACACGGGGCTCAGGGAAATACAACAGCGCATCCATTAGCAGGAGTTTAGCGACTGCTTCGGGACGAGGAACACTGGGAGCTGATGCTTTCTGCATTGGGAGTTGCTGCTTTCTGCTCTGTAAACAAATGAGCTTGTAGCAACAAACAGGATGACCCTTCCTGGCTCATATCAGGAGTTGAGTTAGTTAAATATTTAACGTTTACCTTTCCATTTCCAGCCTGGATTAAGCAGTTCTCTAAACAAGCGATATCCCGGCAGCAGATGGGGATGCGCAGCGCATTGCCCTGCTCTGGCTGAACTCCCTAAGAAAGAAACCCCCACGTTAAGGCAAAGAGGAAGCATATGGGAGCGTTCAGTAAAGGTCTCAAAGCTTTTGGCTTTGAAACTCGCTGTTTGTAGTCGGTTTTGTTTACATTCTTTTTATCTAGCTCATCTCTGGATTCGAGTAGTGGGAGTCAATTCAACTTCAGTCAGATTGAAGGGGAACAGGCTGGAATTGGCTGCATTCTGCTGCAAACCTCCCTTGTGGCAAAGTGGTTTTATCCTTCCCTATAACACAATTGCAGACCCAAGGTAAGATGCCATAAATCTGCCCAGGGCAGTCCTGCTGAGGACAGGAAGGGGAGGGGGGAGGACAAGAAAGTAGCGTAGGGCTGCAAGTTTATGTCTAAAGTATGAATCTGAAATATGTATCAGATTTAGCCCTTCTTGAAGGCATTTTAATGGTTATAAACAGGAGTGGAGCTGCTTTGTGCATTGTGCACAAGGAATTCAAGCCATCTTCAATGCACACTTGTGCGTATGCATTTCCAACTGACTTCAGCCCTTGCTTTTAGAAGGTAAACCTTTATCCATATACACCTATGTTTATCTATAAATGGTTTCTTGATTGTTCCTAAAGGTGTTACAGCAGTTTTCTGTCTCAGGCAGTGCAAAAACTTAATGAAACACTAATTTTAGGAGCAGTTATATTGGCTCATGAGCCTTGTGAAAGTTTAAGCTTGACGCTTCGAAGCTAGAATTAAACCATACCAAAATGAAAGAGGCTTCCAGTGAAGTCTAACCTCCTCAAATGCACAATGCAAACTCTATCCAGCACACAGCCAAACCCATTTGTAACACTTCTAATGAAATGGCCTGTATTCTTGCAGTTGTCAGGACAAACAGTGCTTCCATTGTGGATGTGGTAATTTTGCTCAGTGGCACATTAGAGAGGCCTGGCTCTGCAGGCTCTCGTAAGGAATATGATGGATGTTTGGAACTTGTCTGCTGTAATTTTTGTCAATTTTTAATCTTCCAAACAATGAGGCCTATTCTCTGAGCGCGTTTCCCACTGATGGTAACTGGGATGTTGCACTGCAGCTTGGATGGGGTCCAGTCCTGCTGCTACCAACGCTGCCAGCTCTTGTAATTACACTACAGCACTCATGCTCCGTGGCACTTTCCCTGGAGCCTCAGCTGCTGGAATCAAGAACCAGGGGGGAAAATCTCTGTTAGAAAGAACAAGACTTGAGGTAGCGAAGCACTAACTCTCACTGGGGCCTGACAAGGTGGGGTGGGCCTGTTCTAGAGACTCAGAAACCAGAAAGCAAAGCAAAAGAGCTTAGGTATTGATCTTTAAAAGCTCATTCCTTTCAGGGCCTCAGGATTCTGGGAGAGCCTGGCTCACTAGTTTTCTTTGTTCACATTTGTATATCACACATATGTTACGTGAAATATTTATGTCGTTATATGAAATATATATGTTGTTATATGAAATATATATGTCATTATATGAAATATATATGTCATTATATGAAATATATATGTCATTATATGAAATTAAGCCATGTGTCAACTTAAATGCTGCAGGGAAAATGGCTTGAAGCATCACCTTGTTACTTTTAATCCTTCTTTTGCTGTATGCAAGCATCTGTATAAGTAGTATAACTGCATATAAACAGCTATCACTGGAGGAATCAAGTAACATGACAATCCTTTCAATAACATCCCTAGAACGTCATCAGATTCTGTTGAATAGTTGGTGTACCAAGGTAAGAGAACTTTGTTAACCACTGCAGCTTGTACCATCACATGTACTTCAGGAGTTTCCCTTTAGAACTGTTTTCCTATCTTCCCGATACTGCATTCAAATGATGAACCCCCATGCTTTTATCTTTTCCTCCTTTCAAATCAGCCAAATACTCCGTTCTCTGAGGCATGGAATTAGAACATCATTCAGTAAATTAAGTGTCATTGCACTAAACTAAACCATGCTCCATCGCCGTGTCTACAATACGGCCATTCCCTCCCAGGCTTGGGGATAGTATTTTCCTCCTCTGGTAACAGGCCTTCCATGTTTTCTCTCCAGGTTCTATTGATGGGACTGACAGGACAATGACCTCCACCCCAGGGACCAGCTACACCTCCATTCCTAACCAGAAATACAGGCGCAGCACCCGTCGCTCCAGACAGCGCTGCAACCCCTCGGACACAGGCTCCCAGTCACTGTCCACGCTCGGGTATTTTGAAACACTTCCATTAGAGATCTTTCAAATGATACTGAATTATCTTTCAGGTGAGAATCTGATACGAAAAATCTCCCTTCCAGTGTCTGAAGATGACCACAAAAGCTTCCCATGTAGAAAAAGCCATTCTCATTTAAAGGGGCTTAGCTAATACCTGGCTGAAGCCATTTGGTGTGAGTTATTCTCTGAATCTTCAGCTTTTATGTATGCAGAACCAAATGACCAGAAATGTCAATGATAATGAAAAATTGTTTGAAGTGGGTTTTGCCTATTATGTGTGAAAAGTATTCCTTAGATCTCTCCATTTCTAATGACTTCTGTTTGCTGGCAAAAGAGATAAACTAATTAAATTTTGGTACATACAAGATAAATCTTATATCTTGGCCTATTTTTGAGGAAGGTAAAGTTATTGACTAACCTTTTGCTTGCTGTGAAGAATTACAAGTATACTGGGTTTTGCCTTTTCAGTGAAGGATATCAGCATGCTGAGCATGGTGTCGAAAACCATCAGCAGCCACCTTATGAATTACATCTCAACCTCAGCAGGAAACCAAAGGCTCTTACTTCGAGACTTCCATAACCTTGAGCTACCTGGCAAGGGAGAAGGATCCTATATTTTAGAGCACTACAAATCTCTAGGTGATCCTTTAATGCAAATGGTAACGATTAGAGAACTGAGCTGTTAAAAGGTTTCTTCTGTTTTCTGCATTGACCAGTAAAATGCTGAAGATACAGCCCAAATCATTTGTGCAGCTCCCTCCAAAAGGGAAGCTCTCTCAGTGCCAAATAGCCTGCTCCATTAACTGGCCAGGGGAGGTGGGAGAACGTCCCGGAAATGATTCCAAAGCCTCTTAGTTATGGAAAAGAAAATGGATATTCTGCCTCCTCTATGTTGGGTTTTATTTTCCCCCCTATTAAATGGCAAGCAGGGGTTGGGCAGAGGACCAGCTCTCGGTAGTAGGTGTTTCCAAATATAGACTGTTTGGCCACCAGCACTGGAAACTGCAGCAGGAACCCAGGCTTCCAGGCCCCACACGGCCTGAAGGAAGGAATGTGGCTGCTCAGGCTGTCTTCCTGCAGCACTCTGGGGTAGCTCACATTCCTCAGTGTGGGAAATGCAGCCGCAGCACTTAAACCCAGCCTAACTCTGAAGTGACCAAGGACAGTTGCCATCGGGAAGACTGCTCAACAGTCTCCTTGAGATGGATTGCAGAGCACATTCCACTTCTTAGGAAAGAAGTATGCTCGTCACAAGAATGGCCTCTCAGTTGTCAGTGATTACTATTCTCTTTGGCAGCTCTGGCTCAGAGTTCAGAGACAAAAAAGCACGGAGAACACATTTTCCTCTCACTCTTAGCTTAAGGGCAATGTGAAAATGTCTGCGCTTTGGCTGTTACGGTGTCCTGTGTGCTAACCAAGCTCTTTCTGGGTGAAAAGATTCACATGTTCTTTGTTGCAGCTGCTCAGACCTCTTTTGGCACGGCTAAAAGAAACCTAGATCAGAATGACCTGGGTTCTGTGGTAAGGAGGAGCATTGTGCAGCCTCAAATCCAAACCCATTTGCTCTTGAACTTCTCTGCTAATGTTTAAAACACACTGGTTCTAACTCATTCTAAGGCATTCTGACAGGGAAGCAAATGAAATTAAAACATGATTTGATCCACAGCTATTTACTGTTACCTCTCTGATAGTTGACAGAGAAATAAAATGATGCCATGGTTAGATGTGGAATTATAAGTACAGTTTGAACTTCAGCCATTAAATAAAGACAAAGGAACACTGTTAAAGTCATTTAGACCAAAGACCTCCTATTGTAAGCAATCTTTGTAGGTTTTGAGGTACCTTAGAGTAATCTTAGTGGTTTATTTTTAAAATGAAGGCTGAAAACCTACAGTTCTTTAAAAAAAAAAACCCTAAAAATAAATGTCAAAATTAGTCTGACACACACAAAATGGCAATTTGTGGTTTGAACGTCAGTGTGAGCACTGTAATTGGCCTGGTAGCAAAGCAATGTCATGCTCAAAATATAAAGATCATTGGCAATATCTGTGTCATCAGTGGAAGGCTCCAGAGTATGTTTCTGTCCAAAGGTCAGTTGCAAAATCAATATTCACTTTACAGCAGGAAAGACTGGATACAATGGGAAAAACTCATTGCCAGTCAGAGAGCCTGAGCAGGGGCTGTACATAAATGTCACTTAACCTCACAGGGGCCTGGCTCTACTCAAGTGCACAGTAAAATCTTCCAGTGCTTATAACAGGGTCAGAATCCCAGCCATGGTTTACAATGGACTGGAGTTCTAAATGATCATGGCCCTGTCCTTCTGCACAGGGGGGATTCTGCTGAGCAAACCCAGGAGCAGCACCTCAAGCTCAAGCCTTTCACCCACCAGAATTCCCCCTGCTGATGCCTGTCTGGGACATCTCTCTAAAGCCTATTATAGTCCATAGCAAATTGACTTGAGTGAGCTTTGGGCGCTGTCATGGGCTGATGAATAAATGATGTCTGTCACACAGGAATGCTCACACCCTGCTAAAGAAAGAGCCACTTTAGAGCCACAGGGAATGCAGGAAGTACTTTTTGACACTGGAGAAGCTGTGTGCTATTTGGGAGACTGACAGTTCAGACAAAAAAAGCTTCCTTCTTGTTTCCTCCCCCAGAAAAAGACAAAGTACATGTTTTTCTGTGGATTCCTTGGTTATCTATCTATCTATATCTATCTATCTATCTATGTAACTATCTATCTATCTATGTATCTATCTATCTATCTATCTATCTATGTATCTATCTATCTATCTATGTATCTATCTATCTATCTATCTATTCTGGTAAAAGGTTTTGAAGAGCAGGCTGTTAACCCCTTTTCTATCAGTAGGGTAGCTGTTCCACACTATAATGAACCCCAGGCTTGGAAATCCTAAGCAGATCATTTCAGCCCTGAAGAGGAAAAAGAATTCTACCTCTTAGCTATGTTTTACACCCAGACAGTTTAGAATCTCTTCCTTTTAGAGCATGTGGCTATCTTGAAAACGATTTGGGAAGCTCTTCTTTCCATGGTAGAAGGGGAAAGCAGCATTCCTCAGGGAACTGTTAGAGGAGGTGCAGCGAGTAACATTTCTTTCCAGTCTCTTTAACTGTTGTAATTCTAAACCCAATAGAGTCATTTTTATAGGGCTCCAACTGTGGCTAACGGGGATTTTACAGCAACATAATAAACAAGTTACAGCCTAGGAAGCCCTGACAACATTGCTCCAGGAAAAGGCGTCTCTGCTACAGGAGTGTGCACCTCTTCTCCAAAAGCACAACTTACTCTTTGGGTTGCTCTTATTGCCTCACAGCAGTCTTTCTGGATGGTGTGTGCATACGTGTGATGGGAGCACTTTTGCCCAGTCAGGAGGATCTGGCTGTACTGACAACATGTATGTGTTTGTTCTGCTCACAGGACTGCTGCTTAAAAGATGCACGCTTCTCCTGCCTACTAAAGAGAGGCTGAAGTACATACACAAGGTTCTCTCAGGAGTAAGTTCATGGTCCTTTCACTACTGTTTTTAATTGCCCCTTGCACTTACACCACCATTTTTATAAAGCACTTACTGTTGAATGATGCCTTTTACTGTCCCTTTGCTGGAGTTCATTACTGCTGTGTAATGAATTTATTGATTTGAGATCAGTTTCTTTTTCACAACAAGAGAAAAGCCTGAGCCAGCCTGGACCAAGGCTGTTCTGCAGAGATTTCATACTCCAAGAGCAGTGAGTTTCAGCTTCTCTTCATTTCGAGGACTACTAGAAATGTTGCAGTGGAAGAGCACAGCTCTTCCAGGAATGCCACTCTGCTGGAGGAGACAGGGTTGCTCCTCTTAGAGACCATTTGCACACCCTTTTGACCACAGTTTTGGACTTAATGCTAAGCCTTGATTTGTTTCCTTACACACTAAGGGAGTCCTCTGAGTCTTTTGAATCACTATTGATGTCCATAGGTAGCACAGAGAATTTTCAATCACAGGAATTAGCTTCTAGCCAGATAAATCACAAATGTTTTGCACTTCCAGGTTTCCTGTTTCAAACTTAATGGCTGTCCAAGTCCTCTGCATTGTTTGGGATTACAGTGCTATGGGGTATTTTTACAGGTACAGTATCTATGGAGACAAGGCAAGTATCCCAAATAGAAAAGAAAAATGAGGTAGTTTTCTAAATTAATCTGTGGTTTTGGAAGCTATTTAGACATTTAAGATGGTTTTGAGCTTTGGGATGTAGGGGGAAGACATTTATTCACACAGCTTCTTGAATTTCCTTTCTGGTTGTTAAAGACGCTGATTTGACTTGAGAATTCCTTGGTTTGGGTTTCACTGCCAACCAGTCTGGATCTTGATTAGCCATTTATTATCTAAGATGACATGGGAGAAGGGGAGCATTTGATTACACAGCTTCAAATTCAAAGCTCAAGAGGCTTATTTACTGTAATGACTACTGTGATTGCAAAGATGCAGTAAAACACTCCGGGTTGGACTTTTTAACACTACTTGAGATGTTTGATAGTGAAATGCTGGAATTGCCATAGTGGAGGCTTTACTGGAGAGTAACTGTAAAACAGAATACAGAAAGAGATCTCTCTTAAAAGAACAGGCACCCTGAGCCCATTGAAAAAGCATTTAAGTCTTAGAAACTATGTGTTCTATGCAGCATGAAAGGATTTGATGATACCAAAATCTGTGTTATCTTTCTGTGGTTAAGAGCTATTTGTGCTGGGTCGTTTGTCTTTGTAGCAAATCCCTTTCTGTACTTCTCCACATAAGGTTCCAAACTAAGATCTTGGCCCTGAATGTGGGACACCATTGGCAGCTTTTGATTCTGGGCTGCACTAAGCTTAAGCACAACCTCTGCCATAATGCACAGCTCCTCTATAGCAGACAATGGTTTCCCTTTGCTCATAAGGAAGGTGCTGTGCAGGCACCACGCTCCAGGTATGACACCTTCCCTCCCTGCTCTTCTGAGAAACTGCAGGACAGATTGTATTGCTCTAATAGGAGAAATGGCTTTGTGATCGACATCCAGGGCTCAATCTCTTCCTTTTTACCCCCCCTCTTTTGTAACCTTCAGGTCCTAACAGCAGGCTGGGATGAACTGGAGTGTCACCGGGTTTTTAACTTCCTCTGGGAGCTGAGCAATTTAGCCCGTAAAGTACAGACAGTTGTGAGCAGCAAACCAGGTAATCATCCAAGCAGACAAAAGCCCTACCAAATCGAAACACACTATCAAGGAAAAGGCAGAAAATGGAGCTCCATTACTGCAAACAAAACGTGTCTGGAATTGAGACTGCTTTAACTCTCCTAAGCCTTGTAGCACCAGTCCTTTCCAGACTCTCAAGCACATTCTGTTGGCTCCAATGTTAGGCAGAAAATGGGCATTTGAAGGCAAGTACTTGGCCTTCACATAGATGGCTAGAGCTATGTTCTGCTCATCAACAGCAAAGATAAATGCTTTTGTCTTTCACACCTATCCTAAAGTGAAGAGAGTTGTCCTGAGAGGTGTTTTGAATCATTCCATTATCAAACCAATGCATAAGGTACATATATATGTGAATAGTATCATGGACTTGAACCTTTCTGACTGTCCACCAGTGCCAGTGAAATCAACAGGAAAGGAAACAACATAGAAATAAAGGAATCAGTACAACGTCACATTTAGTGTTTCTAAAGCACAGCAGTGACATGGCACATGCCTCCCAAGAAACTCTTGTGTTAGGCAGCACAGGACTGGGTATTTCTGTGGGACACTACCCACAGCCACATACACACCTTCCTCCTATTTCCACTTACTGATGCCAAAGCCCAGAAACCCAACACCAGCTGAGAGCCTTGAACCATCCCTGAGTTGCTGCAGAAGGGTGACACAGGCCGCATCAATAGATTCTCTGGCCTGAATTAGTGCAACGTACCTAAGAGAGCCAGAGTTTCCTTCAATCCCCCTAGATGCTCTGGGGCAGCTTTAAGAAAATCCTTCTTTCTCTTCCTGTGAAGGAAGTGATCATCCATGCCACACCAGGCTTACTGGATTGATAAGATCCCCCTTCTTTTGCCCCAGGAAGTGCCCAGAAGCTGGAGCTGAGGATCAGGCTGTACTGCCGCAGCGTCTTGTTGAACCACTGGATTCATCGCAGCGACTCTGCCTTCTGGCTGACCCGCATTTTGAAGCCATGGCCCATGGTTAACCAAGCTCGCCTGCTGTACATCATCTTTGGGCCAGTGTCTTCTATTGATGGTGAGTAGTCTGGGGGTGTGTGTGTTATTTACAGGGTTTGTCTAAGTACTTGATCACTTACCAGCAGTTGTGGGTCATCTATTGCTCAGGACACGTGGTTTGGCAGAAAATGATACAAGAACCAACAGATGAAGCCAGCCTGAAAGGTCTAGCAGAGGCCATTAAACTGCTGTATGATGCAGAAGCCAGAGAATGGACAGCAGACGACGTCATCAGTCTTGTGGATGAGCTGTCAGGTGTGGCTTTGCCTTTATCATTAATCCATAGGGTTATACACTCGTGGCAGTGAGTGTGTTTCCAGCACACGGGTGCCTTGGGAAGCTGACTGTGATGTCCCTTACAGTAGCTGCAGCATAACTGGAAAAGCCATTACACATGGAAGCCAGGCAGTAGCTGGGGAGGAGAGAAACCCAGCACTGCTGAAAAATCCAAGCTGTCTTTCCCCATTGTGAAGTACTTTAAGAACCCATGCAGACCTTTTAAAATTCAAGTCTTGTCTAGCCATTAGTGAGGAAACCCTGTCCAAGCTGTGTAAGCTGAAAACATAATGGTTGTTCCAGCTAAAATCTACTGAGCAATGTTAGCAGCTACACTGAAAGTTAGTTTGGGGTGAGGTTATGTCATGAAAGCTATTGTGAAGAGCTCTAAGTGCACTGCTGGTAGGAATTGCTTCTCTGACTTTGTTGCTCTAACTGCATTCCTGAGGGTATCCCCTCCAAGTGCTGCTTAACTATCAAAGCCAAGGATTCATCCATTCCTGTCACTCAGAGCAGTTCTTGTGGCACTCCTTTCCTTTGTTCAAAGCTGGCTGTGACTCTCTCTGGTTCCTGCAGTGGTTCCCAGGGAGTGGCTCATGGAGAACAATGCTCGGCTGCTCATTCTGAGTGGAAACAACATCTGCTTCACGTTCATGGCCAGTAAAGCTGTGAACGGGCGAGTGGCTGAGTTAGCCAGGCTCATGGTGTTCCTGGCCTTGGTGAGTGCCCCTGAACAGAGCCTGCTCAGGCCTTTGGTCTCTTTACCCCCAGATTTGCTTTCCCAGACTTGAAAACGTTGTCCCATCTATTCCTATGTGCCAGGAGTAAGTCCTGGCAGGGTCTTGGGAACTCTCACCCTCTGGTCCCTGTGCAGCCACTGCAAAGCCTGGCCTTGAGGAGAAGTACCACTAGCAGAAAGTGGAGCAGCTCCTCCCCTAGTATGCCAACCAAACCACAACCACCACCTCTGTGTCCAGAGAACAACCCCTCATTTTCCAGCCCATGGCTACAGCCATGCATTAGAATCAACACTTAATCCTAAGATTTCATCTTGCCCTCTGTGGTTTTGTTCCCAGCATAAAAGGTGTGTTTCTAATGTTCCCCATGTCCCTCAGGTCTGTGAGAAGGACCTGTACTGCATGGACTGGGCAGTAAAAATGATGCAGAAGGTCTGCAAAGTTTTCAGCACTCCAGGGGAGAGAAACTACTTTCTGCATTGTCTGGAGAACGCCTTTGCTCACCTCATCATGGACATGCTCCAGGCAGTGCTGTCTGGTAAGCACTGACCAGGGTAGGGAGCAATACGGTCAGCATGGCACCACATCCTGGTCTCCTTCCCTCACCACCAGAGCAATATGGGGCTGCCTCAAGTGCTTTGATATCGTAAAATCAATGTCATAATCAATCATAAGTGTCAATACCTACAAAGGCTGACAAGAAACCTGGAGAGGGGCTTGGGCCAAGGGCCTGGAGGGCCAGGCCAAGGGC
>JBAFWW010042324.1:5540-26849 GCA_036873685.1 Agapornis canus
TTCCTCCCCCCCCCCCCCCCTGCTCCCAGAGGAAGGGGGAGGAAGTACCCCCCCCCTCCCACGCCCCTTAAAGACTCCTTTTGATCATTCCAACTATTACTATGTTCCATTTCCCCATCTAATTCCGAGTTTTCCTTTTCAGAGTGAGTGGCTCTCCTCGATTACTGGCCCCTCTGCAAAAGTTACAACCAAGAAAAAAAACAAAAGAGAATCCAAGAATGCTCATGACAGATTTTCAAGAATGAGAACCAAGAAATTAATTATAATACCTGTTTACTGAAATAATGCTAACAACAGCCCTCAGAAGCTGTAGAGTTTTTCTAGCCTTGGTATAACCTAGATTTTTCTAGCCACGACACAGGAAACAAGACAGACATGAAGCGTGCAGTAAGAGGCTTAAGCGGTTTTACAGTAAGAATAAGATGTTTAAGAGGTCTTACAGAGACACCAATGGAGTCTAAACAATAATGAAACATTAGTAAGTTAGCAAAGAGGTCAGAACTTTCAGGATTCACCAACAATCACTACTAAAAAAAACCTTCCTGTTACATGTAGCTATATTAGCAGCAGACAATCAGATTTGCTAAGTTATACAAATAATTCAAGCAAGTATTTCCACTTACCTGATGCAATAACTCACAGTCAAAATTAGGGACACTTTTATCTCTTGTTATTGTTCTCCGTAAATGTTTTGCTCTAAAAAAATATTTTAAAGAAATTAAATTCAACCACATTAACTGTTTCCAAAGTGTCTGCCACAGAAAATCCAGAAGGTGGCACTACCTCCCCAGAAAAAGGCTGCTCGCTGGCACCACAACCTCAGAATGACAGCCTACTAGTATTTCCTGTATTTTATCACAGAGTATACATTAATGTTTAAAAGACCATAGGCAAGACCCAACCACTGAGTAAAGGACTAAGATAATATTTTTAAAGCATTCTGCTCTGAAATTCTTAATTCATAGTACACCAAGTATCAGTGGAAAACCAATTTTTAGTATAGTTGCCAGTACTCCTTTACTGGCCAGCTTTTCGCTTCTGCTGCACAGCACATCAGTGGTGTTGATCACCAATAAGCATATCATACCACAACATCTGCCTGGTGGTATGAACATGCACATCTTGAAGATTAACATCTACCATCAAATCAGTCGTATGTAATGTGCAATAATGCCTGACCCACTTTTGGGCTTTTTTAACCATTTTGTTTCTTGTTTGCTTGAAGAAAACAGTAAAAAACATTTCTGAGGAAGCTGCTATGCTTACTTGTTAAATCTGTTAATTGAGTGGACCAGCTGAAGTTGTCTGCTTATGGGATCATCAGCTTTCTCACATGGCTTAGAATTCACTAGGGGTTTAAAAGAACAGGCAGCTAAAATTACAATGGAGTCACACTTGAGAATTAAAACACATAGTTCTGAAAAGTGGTTCTACTGACATTAAAATTAAAATTTTATAGTAAAACTGTATAATAGTAATAACCTGAATCAAAGTCAAAATTTATCTTTGGAAATTTTAAAGCAGTTTTCAGTTGCAGGAGTAAGCATCCTCCATCACATTAGCATGACTTGGCCATGCTTCTGATGAGATCGTATCATTCTGGACCTTGAGCCCCTTCATTCCAGTTTTCACAAACCTGAATTAACACACAGGTGCTACACCAGCTCTGCATCAGTATTACCTACTCATGTCTTCTGTTGTTCTTTTAGAACAATTCTCTTAATATTTGAAGGAACTGTATCGATCTTGGGCACCAGCATACTGTGATTAATTTGGGGTTTGTATTGAGGAAGCATTCACAGTATTTCATAGGGAGCAGGCAAGGCTTATTTTCAGAAGCCTAACTGAAACTCATTGATGCTGAAATGCGCACTCCTGCTCATCTTCCCCAGTTCTTATTCCTACAGCCTCACTGTCATCCTTTCACAGCTCTGGTGGCAGCTGGTCCTCAGCATGAAACCTGTTACACCCCTTGCCCCAGGTCAGTGAACTGCACCTGCTTGAAATTTCATCTGAAAAACTGAGCCAGCTAACAAAAGTAGTGCATAAGCAAGATCAGAAGTGAAGGCAAAAAGAAAGGTGAGGATGGATGGTGAGTAACACCACCTCTTTTAAGTGGCAGTAAGTCACTTCATCAGCTCAGATGTACTGTCAAACAGTACCATGTGTCTCAGTGTATCTGCTTAGGCTGTATTATATTCTACCGTTTACTGAAACTTATTAATTAACTAACTAACCATGCTTAATAGTTTAGCCTTTGTAGCTCTTATTTGTGTCCCATAATATGAGAGACACTAACTAACGGAAGAGTCACTCCCTAACCTGTTTTAGAGACAATTACTTCTTTTTTGGTTTACTTTGCATGGACATGTAGAATTATATATTGTACATATATATTAATAATATAATTTCAAATGTGGCATGTTTTTTCACTTTTAAATGCTTTTGTACATAAAATTCCCCCCATGCACAAAAAAGTGAAACTGAGTTTGTAGCAATGTCATGAATATAATAAAAGTATGCTGTATTTATAATTTTAGGCACTATGTGTAACAGATGTGCAAAAGAGCTGACTATCCTTTAATGACATATAAGTCAATTATGCAAAATACTCAATGGAGTCACACATGAATTCCTAAATCCCTTTTTATTCATACCAGCGGAAATATGACACATACCTTTTTTTCTTATCTTGATAGAAGCATGCTGCTCACACTCCTTTTCTCTCTCTGCTGATGCAGGTACGTAGCTTGGTGCTGTTTCCAGCAACTTAATGATATTTGAATTCTTAATTTTAAAAGTTTCCATTTTCACCATTATTAAAGAAAAAGAAGAAGGATTATGGTCTACGCAGAGTGTGTTAATTCATTGCTGCATTCTTTTAAGAATGTAATGGCCACAAAACACCCTCACAAATACAATTCAATTGTATCATTTTGAGTAGGGACAAGCTGCACTGTACTGGAGTGATGATTTTGTAGTCTTGACCTATTATTTTAAACTGCATTATTTATGGTTAGGTTTATTTCAGTTTAGATGATAATACACACACTAAAATTGATTCAGTACAGAATTTTGTAGCCATTATGCTACATCTCAGAGGCTATTTAGGCACGTAAAGAAAGGGACTATGCATCAAATCATTAAAAGAGCAAAATAATTCTTCATAATTTAGTATTACCTATTATATTATTCTGTTAATAAAGGGAAGGTCAGAGTTATCGAAGACAGTATGAAAGGTATCAAAAGTCATGAAGGGCAAAACACAGTGGATGGAACAAGGAAGACTGCTCTCAGTGTAATTGATTAGCTTAAGATGTTCATTTTCCTACACTCAACATTTCTTCTGCTATCTCTGCCACTACCGGTACATATTTTAATGTCATTTTCATTCGTGTATGTGCTTTCACTCTTTCTAGATTCATCCCTTTTGTCTAGGATAACTTATTTTAGAAACACAACAGGTTTCATGTTATTGTACATCGTACAATGAACAGGCATCTTAGTCTTTGCATAACTGTTAAGTATAGAAGTCTTGGCAAATACTGTTGTGACAAGCAGTTATATCTGCACATGGAACTTTAGAGAAATTTAATGTCAAGCATGACCTTTCTGCACTCACCGGCTCAGCGCAGTCTGCAGGGGTGCAGTTCCTTTCGTTCCTGATGTGCGTCATTGCACCATTCTGAAGGAGCAAGTCTACCAAGGCTTCATTCTTCCCTATCACTGCCTCGTGCAGTGCTGTATTTCCTTTGGCATTAGAAAGGTTAACAGAAGCTCCATGCTGGACAGCAAGACGGAATTGAAGTTATAAAGACAGGATAACACAAAATGGAGATAGCACATGATTATTTTGGTTTCCTCTCCTTTTCAATGTATGAATGAGAACAATGCAACAGAAGCCTTGTGGCTGTACAGGAACCCAGAAAGCATGTGCTAGTAATCAACACTTCAACAATAAGCCACCTGATACTATTTTCTGCTTTCTCACAGCCACAATTTTATGGATCCGCCCATTTCATTTTGGTATGTTTACATACTCCAGGTTTAAGAGATATTAAAAAAAAAAAAAAAAAAAAAAAAAAAAAAGAAATTACAGAACCCACAACCCCGGCATGCGACAGAATCATCAGCAAGAAAATTTAACACCTGCCACAAAAAAGTTCCCATAAAAAAAGTAGAGTAATATTTAGCTAATAAAAAAACAATGAAGGAAAGGACTGAAAGGAGTGAGGTAACAGATACTCTATTTTTTTTCCCAAGTAGCTGTGACAGAGAAATACGTAACTAAAAATACTGTTCCTGAGTGCTGGATAAGTATCACATGAGAAATATTATTCTGAACATTCTGTTTTCAGTGATCTTACCTGCAACAACAAGGCAGTAGTTTCATAGTGACCATTCAAGCATGCGTAAATTAAAGGAGTATTTCCATATATATCCTTTTTATTTTGTTTAGCATTATAATCCATCAGACACTTTACCACCTAGTGACAGAAATAACAACCTTTTAAGATACTAGCCAATTATAATCATGCAGTGAAAATCCTTCTCTAGAATGAAAAGAGATGGAAGAAAAAAGGATGGAGAAGTCCCATCTTTGCTAAACAGATAATAATCACAAGCATCTCTTTCTACCATACTCATTTTCACATTCTATCACACACTTTTAAAGCAATCACAAAGAAACACAACTGAAAGGCCAGAAAACAAACCTGAGGATATGTGAAAACCATATATAACCAATAACCTCACAAACCTGAAAACCATACCACCACAGCAACCATGTCCTTTCACCCTTTCCTCACCAGAACTCATCAGAACACTTGGAAGGAATTGTGCTGTAAATACCCCACAAACTAACCTTCATAAACCTACAAGTTTAAGTTGTATTCTTGTTTTCTTCCTGCTTCCCAGTACTTTGTTTCCCCTTCATCTTCATAATTTTTTTTTCCATCTTGCAGTTCTCAGCTCCCTATTTTTAACCCTCTGATTTTCCACTTTTCTGCACACTCTCAATTTGCCTGTCTGCATCTACTTCTTCCTAGATCGTTGTTTTTCCCCTTGTGTATTCTCCCTCCTGTGTTAATATCCTTGCCTCACTAGCTCGTACTGCTTCTTCAATGCTCGTGCTTCCCTGACTCGAAGTGAAGGGATGATGTTGTCTTCTACCCCGAAAGTTCCACTTGGCTCATAATCTACTTAAATGAGTTGAATACACAGAAAATATTTAATACTGTGGCTATTGAAGACACCAAGTTGCACACATAACCTCCTTCAACAGAAGGTACAGACAGAAAATACACAGGAAGATCCTGCTACGCAAAGTATTTTTAAAATGTTTGGCATACAACAGTAGCTGCTTTTCACTGTTACTGTTTCAATCATGTTGATGATTTCATGAAATAGCATTTTCTTGGTGGTTGTGTTAAATAACTTGTATTTGTGAAGAGGCTCAGTTACCTGGAAGTGACCCTTCTGGCAGGCTAGATGAAGAGGAACTGCATGTTTTGCATTCTTGGCACTGATACTGGCTCCATGTTTCAGTAAGAGAGAGACAAGTTCGGAGTGTCCATGCAGTGCAGCCATGTGCAATGGTGTAAAACCATCTTCGTTGGAAACATTTACTCCAAGTCCATTAGCAGAGATCTTTGAAAACTTCTGTTGAGGAAAACAGACACCAGAACCACAGAATTACTTATGCTACTTTCTGCTGACTAAAAAGCAGCCAAATACCTGCCAAGTATATACCAAAGAGGAAAATGGACATTACAAGAACTTCTACTACAGAGCATAACTTGCGACCTTCAGGAAAAGAGTCAGTAAACCAGAGCAGCTTGGTAGCATTTTTCAACAGAACAGTGAGATTTATTTTTATCTCATTTCTTCCAACATGATAGCTCCATATACAGAAAATCCAAGCAAATGTGGGGCACTGTATTTATTCAAAGTTGGACAAACCTTAATTATAGCAATTCACATATTCTGAAAGCAAACTGCAAAGCTTTTTCACCCCATTAGATATTGCACAAGTCTTTGAATGTTTCCTGTATCCAAAATTTTCTACCCTTCAATTAAAAAGAAAACAATTTCATTACATCAGATGAACTGTTTCAAATCCATATATATTCCCTTGCTTTTCAGGGACAGATACAGAGGTTCAGGGCAATATGAATGCTACTTCCCTAGAGCTAAAAGTTACATTACAAGAATGTGATTTATTCTTTTTACGGAATGAATATTCTAACCTTTTGTACTGGCCCACATTTTGAGCACTGGCATAATGGATGGCAGAATTCTGGTTCTGATGTACTGGCTGAGTTATCCTCATCTTCTAAATCTTCTTCCACCCATTCCAAGAGATAACGTACCTGGCATAAAAAGCAAGTCCTCCTTTAGAAAGTCCAAAGGTAACATGTCCTTATAAATCTGCATATGTAGACAAGTAAGATTTCACAAACACTTGTGAGTATTTCAGGGAGACTACACAGCTACCTCCTGGCACCAACTGCCCACAGGCCAAATTAAAAAATCAAATGTTATTGTTGACAAAGCAGGTACAAATTTCAGCATATACAGCAGTGAAATACATTAGAAACTACTTCCTGCTACCTAATCAAGACTTCAGTGTTCACTTATTCTCAAACTCTCCCAATCCTTTTAGCTCAGATGATTTGTGCCAGCTCATATCACTGCAAATTCTGTCTCATCTTTTGCTTTACAGAACTTAAGACGTGGCAAAGGTGACGACATTTAACCCATACCCAAAACCAAGCAGAGGCACTGACTTTTCTCAGGTCCGTCAATTCCCAGGTGCTTGACAGTTCCACTTTTTTTCAGTATACAATGCCCCATTGTTGAGGAAAGAGGCTCTTCAACGTAGACAGTCTAAGGACTCAGCATTCATGTGCAATTTGTAAACAGGGGCGCTTACTGCATGTTAATTTTATATTCAATGCAGCAAAAAAAAAAGCTGTTTAAGAAATACATTTTTACCTTGAAATTCATTAATCACCTATAAACAAAAGTCATCTTGGAATCAGTAGCAACTGTATTAAGTCTCCATGATCACACCATCTGGCAATGTTACACCTGACATCTATCTAGTGTATTATTCTGAGTGGTCTCATAATGCAAGAGACAAAACATTAACAGTCACCTTTTCCTAGGTACATGGAAAGACCTAACATCACAGCACTCAAAAACCAAGGCAGGAGGAAAATCAGCGTACTTGTGTGTGGAGGCAAGACCTCTCAGAGCTCCTGCAGATCTTCTGGGAAGGTATTACTCAAAACATTCTTCACTTATTATTGACAAATAATTTCTTCAATTTCAATGAGGTAAACTGGAATTCAGTAATATCCAACAGCCACCCTAAGACTCACCATTTCCAGATCTCCATCAGCAACTGCTCTCAGAAGTTTTTGCACCTATGTATTAAGAAAACAATTTATTTGCTTTGTTAGTATGGATATTAAGCTGTACACAGGAAACCCTGTGTCCTTTACTAACCTCCTTAAGCTCATGTGGTAGCATTACTGCTTGCTCATTTCATATTTGTTGATAAAGTTTTAAAGGAAAAACCTTCTTCCTTTATGAAGTACAAAAGCCATGCAAGGCCTGTGGCCATCTGATTATCTGACTTGCTTAAAGATGAACAGTACTTACCTAAATAGAGGACAGGTAGCCCACACATAAACAAAGCCATGTAAGCTGACATAAGTTGTTATGCCACTTCAGCAGCAGCTGACCATGCATTTCTGTTGTGAACCTAACATTAAAAATCCCTAGTCAAGACAAATTTTTACCTTGATGAATGCTAGTATTGTTGGGACTCTTCCTGAGCTACTATGTGCTACCAGAAGTAAAAAAGATGTAGATTTTATTTTGCTATTAGAGAAACAACAGTTTAAGATAAAAAAGATGTTTTCCAGTTGTTTCCAATTTGCAGATTACTGGTTTACTCCTATGTTAAAAACCCAAATATTTACAAATCTAACTTGACTGTAAGTATGAAATCTAATTTCTTACTTAAAATCTGAAAAGATACAAATATCAAAGGGTATACATTACACAAACCAGGTCACTTCAAATCAGAGAGTTAATCCAGTGGACCAGCACTAGACCAAAAAAGCATGTGTATGCCCAGGCCAGATAATGCCTCCTGTTTATGAGCTCTGCAGGGGGCGAAAGAGGCAAGTGGGAAGAAGAGATGGAAGGTGCTCTGCAATGCACAGATGCCACTCCCCTGATCCCTCTGACTGCTTTTGAAAGCAGGAGAATGAGATGTACTTGTCTCCCTGCTTCTCTGATTCTCTACTCTCACATGAAGGGGCTGAGATCTAAACTGACAGAAATGGGATAGGTCTCAGCAAATGGCCAGGGAGACTTGTCCGGCCTCTGCAGATTTGCTGCAGTTCAAGCCTAGCTGGTAACGCAGCACCATGCAGCCACTTGCTCACTTCTCCCCACCTTCTTCTTCTCCCTGCTCCCAGAGGGATGGGGAGGAGAATCAAAAGAATGTAACCCCCACAGGTTGAGATAAGAACAGTTCATTAACTAAGGTATAACACAAATCACTGCTGCTACCATCAATAGTAATAATGGTAAGGGAAATAACAAGGGAAGAGAACACAACCACTCACCACCCCCCGACCGATACCCAGCCCGACTCTAGCAACAATCTAGACCTTCCGGTTAACTGCCCCCAGTTTCTATACTGGGCATGATGTGCTGTGGTATGGAATTCCCCTTTGCTTAGTTCGGCTCAGGTGTCCTGTCTCTGCTTCCTGCCGGCTTCTCCTCCTTCCTGACAGAGCATGAGACTCAGAAAGTCCTTGATTGGAGTAAACTTTACTGAGCAACAACTAAAACCACCAGTGTTATCAGCACTGTTCCCAGGCTGAAAGTCTTTTGACACAGCACTGCAGCAGCTACTAAGGAGAAAAATGACTGCTACTGCTGAACTCAGGACAAGACTGTTGAAGAATCAGCTAATAAGTTTTGTGAAAGTCTGATTCAGCACTATAGCAAAATATTTTAGTACTGTGCTAGAATCACCAAAGGTGCTGCTGTGTAAACAAAGCTGTTTCAATATTAAGAAATATCCTGCAAGTTGAAGATGTCATGGAACAACAGTTACATTTCAATCTTTATCTAGAAATTACTACCTTGCTGTGACAGCATTGTGTGGCAAACCAAATTAGGAAGGAGATGGAAAGGAAGTTGTGTTTTACTGGTCCGATCTGTTTCTTCAGGGTTTTAGCAAAAGGACAGAGCATCCAGAGCTGAAAGATCGTTGGTTTGATTTTTTCTCTCCTTTTTTTGGTTGTTTTTTTTTTTTTTTTTTTCTTTTCAGGAAAGCTTCTAAGTTTTATTTTATTACTACTTTCCAATAAAAGGTAAAGCTCCTTGAAGTGATACACTAGGCACTCAAAGCAGAATTCCTCTTTGCTAACTTCAAATGCCTGAAAGTTAGCCCTCTTGCCTAGGTCAGTCTTTTAAACTTCTAACTACAGAAAAAAAAATGAAGTCACCAAATGACAGTGAAGTCAGGACAATTGTCTTTCAGACATCTGAAGTTAGGTGGGCTGAATCCTAATCTATATACATCTAAATCTAAAATAGACTATATATATATAAATATATATATATAGTAGGGAGTCCTCTGCTCCCCATATGTCTCCCCTAATCATATAGAATAATGTCAATGGAGATTGTAAAGGTCTTGATGATTTTCAGGAGCCAGTCTTATCACATACAAGATGCTGAACAGTAACAGCAAGTGACC
Organism: Agapornis canus; assembly: GCA_036873685.1. NCBI lineage: Eukaryota > Metazoa > Chordata > Aves > Psittaciformes > Psittacidae > Agapornis > Agapornis canus. The sequence continues at coordinate 15,331 of JBAFWW010042324.1, forward strand.
CACAAGCTCTGATAATTTGTTTCCAAAAATAGCAACTTCCTTGTAATTCTAAAACCTGCCTCAGGCCTTAGCATTGGAGAAGCATACAACATCTGTTATTCAGCTTATAGATAATTTATTAAGAGTACTTAGAGCAAAATGTCTGCTACACGCATTTCCCCATCTTTTCAGTTTGCTTTCTCACTCCTCCATGGAATATAAGTGCCTTCCTTTAAATGTAAAAATAGATGAAATCAATCTACTGCAGTTCACTTGCATGCTCGGTTTTCCTGTTTTTTGAAATTGTGCAGGGAGTTTAGTTCTAACAGAGGATGTTCCAAATTTACATGCCTCAGTCCTTTACTCTCTCTTTTCTAAGCTGTAAACAAGCCACATACAAGACATACAGCACTAGAGAAAGGAACTAAAGCTGGATTATAGAAGAAGGTCATTAATGTCAAGAATCTAAGGTGTAAGCGGCTTGTAATCTTTTCCCCTGGTTTGAATTACAGTCTTAACTCTTGGGTGTGATAAATCTGTTCCTTTAAGGAAAAATAAGCCCTCAAGTGAAAACAGAAAAATCTATGAATTTATGAAACTGTAATTTATAAATCTGTAAGGTGAGCTTTTATGCATATTCTTGAAGCAGTTTAAAAAGTGCTCCAAAATACCACTCCTCCAGTTCTTCTCTTTGCTTATCATCAGAACTTACACCTTAGTCTTACCTCTTTATAACTGTTTTTGACTTCTTCTTGTCTCATATCAGTTGATGCTGATGACAGGCTTGAGAGCGATGATCCTCGGCTGAAAGTTTCTGTTGATCGCTGAGGAGACCTAAGTGGTGACTTAAAGTTGGAAAAAAAGCCCAAACAAACAAAAACCCCCACAAAAGAAAAGTTAATTTATCAAATTAAGTAGGTTATACAGTGGCAAAAAGTTTAGCAACTTGCATTCATCATTACCTCAGAAGCACTCTGTCCTCTTTCGAATGCTGGAGAGATTAATTCCATCAATGACAATATCTGCATAAAAATATTAATAAAGAGAACCAATGTAATTCCACTTAAAGAAGAATCTACTGACTGAAACACAAATTAGCCAACAACCTAATATTAGTAACAGATTATGACTGAGCAGATTAAAAGTGCCCATTTACAAGTTTATGTTCCATACCACATGCTGTATTCCTGCTATTAGGTTTAAAATGTGACCAGTCTTCCTTACAGTGAAACATACATTTTAATTTTAGTAACACCAGACCACAAAATCCTAATAGTAGGTAAGCATCTACACCTCCATGGAACTGCATCAGAAAGAAGTTGGGCTTGAAGATAAAGAGAAATACCTTGGAATTTAATGCACACTGTAGGGAAGTCTCTTTCATCCGGTTTTGAATTTCTGGATTTGCCCCATTTTGCAAAAGCACTTCTATGATCCCTTGATAGCCCCAGCGAGCAGCTATATGGAGAGGAGTATCTCCCTTTTCATTACCAATATCTAGTCTACAGGATTGCACATCATAGTAGACTAAAGCTTTGACGCACTGGAAAGAGAAGGAGAACTATCAATAAATTATAGCATTGTCTCTCAATTCACATAACGTGCAATCCTAAAAAGGCTTTTTTCATAGCTGTTCATATAAGCCATTGGCTGAAATGCAAGCTTTTACAGTTCAGTGTCATTAAACAAAGAGGTAAATAAATCAGCTGCATTTGCACACTACTATCTTTTATGTGAATGCATAATACAAATTGCGATGAACTACTGATTACAGTGTTAAACAGCCTCCAAACAGTTTTTATTTACTTTTTTTAATATGCAAGTTTAGTGCAAATTTGCATCACAGTTCAGCTCCATTCCATTAGAATGTCCACTTAGTTTGTTAGAAAACAATTACTTACATCCTCATGACCATAAGTGCAGGCTAAATGAAGTGGAGTATTTCCATTATTATCCTGAACATCAGTACTTGCCTTATAGTGCAACAAGAGAAGCTTTAAGGAAAAATAAAAGTAGACATTTAAGTAAATAAAATATTAATGGACAAACAATTGCTGGTCTGTAGCTTCTGTTAGGGTTCTAGCATGATGAAGCACTTCATGAAAACTAGCTAATGTCCCTCCTATTTCAGACACTACACTCTCAGCATTACAGTACTGGTTTTCCCCTACCCTAGGAACCAAACAAAACTGCTTCTTATATATTTAGAGTTGTCACTGAAAACTGGAATCACCTGCTGCAGCAAACACTGCAATACATACACTACATGATAATTTATCCTATATTTTAAGAGCCTATGGAATTGATGACACAGCTTAATTTCAACAATGCTAACTGAAGAATCTCACATATATAAAATTCAAGTATATAATGCTATCATAACGTATATTCACAATGTGAAGTCATTTGATTTATTCCAATGACTGCAATGGTTCTTCTGCCTTAATCAAAACCAGAGATGTTAACAGGCTCTCCATCTTAGTTCAGATGTTTTAGAGATTTGTGTTAGTAACATGCATGAATTATTAGATACGCACAGCTGTCAATTGCTTGGTTATCACAAATGGCTGAAAAACTTGCAGTATAGGAAAAGAAAAAAAACATGCCAACTACAATGATAAAATACCATCAATTCTATGCATAGTTCTGGTAAAAGTTTCCCAGAAGATGTAGGTGACAGCAACAGCAGAAGAGCTTAATAAAAGTCATATAGTTATTATTTAGGTTAAGTATTTCTTCTTATTTCTAATTAAGCCTTTTGGTGCTTACTGTAACATTTTGATATCCCTTCTGACAGGCAAGGTGAAGTGGAGTTGAACCGTGGTAATCTGTAGCATTGACAACAGCTCCTTTGGCTACTAGAAAATCCACTAATGATGTTTGCCCTTGAAGAATATGCAAACATTAAAACAAAGTAGTAAAAAAGAACATTACTACTTTTAAAATTCAAACATGAATTATAAACCAAGATATCCTGCATTTCTGTATAGTATGCTTATATATACCATAAATTCACTTCCTTGGTATCTGGGGGTTCCTGTTGCAGATTATTCAAGATCAAAACTCTACAAAAGAACCTCCAGCTAAAAGCAAACTATGCTTTATCTTACAAGTTGGAAAAGAAGATAAAATTAAGCTATATCACACAAAGCACTCTCCTGTTGGGATTCAAGATAATAATAAGAAAGAAAATTATTTATTAAAAAAAATCACTATGAAAATTAACACATATTTTAATAAATGTAAGATTAATGGCATAATGAACATTACAATACAGGCAGTGGTACAGATCTACCATACACAGCCAGATGCAGGACAGAAAAAAAGATCTCCTTACCAATCTCCCAGTTCTTTGAAACAAATCTGGTTTCTGATGACACATTTTTTCACAGCTAAATAAAGAGCTACTGTGGTAACTGCTACAGCAAAGGTAAGCAGCCAGCAAACAAACAGTAACTTAACCATAAGAAACGTAGTCTGAAAGAATATACAGTAACTTCAGCCTGTGCCAAGATACCAGTCTCCATAGCAAATAAGCAAAAAGCAATTCAATACAAAAGTCACTATTTAATGCAAAGTTAGAAAACATGTTATCATAAAGATAAGGAACAATAAGGAGCAGAAAACACTAGTGAAGATGACCAACAATACTCACCACAAATAGCAGCTATATGAAGTGGTGTATATCCCCGGTCATCTCGAGAAAATGGAGTGATAATGGAAGGATCATTCAGTTTCCTTTAAAACACAATGGTTTAAAAGCAGCTCAGTTACCTATGCAGTAGTGGTAAGGAGGAGAGAGAGAAACTGCCAAAACACTCTGATTTTGGAAATTTTATCCTTTCACACTGGCAAATTATCTTACAGAGTTTTACATTTTGTTCTGAGATGCAGTTTTGTCCAAGATGTGTAAGTTAGCCTCATGAGAAGAAACATTTTTACACCACATTTACCAAAGGACATAGAGCCTCCATCACAAAACTGATGTCTCCCAGGCATTCAGTATTCTCATAGTCTCGTCTGCCTCTTCAAAGCACACAAACATACACCTTCTACTCTATCCTGAAGTGCTACCACCTTCCTCTATAACCAAGAACAGCATACATCTAAAAGTAAATCTCAGATTGAGGCTTTTGCATAGCTTTTGTATATCTGTGGATATGAAAAGTGCTTACCCAGACACTAGCTTCTCACATTTGTCACAGTAACAGAGTGGATGACACATTTTCTGTACAGTGTCCTTATCACTGTCACCTTGACTTAGTAATCGCTCCACTTCCTCCTGATTACCTGAAGCAATATGCTATGAAAAAACAAGAGGAGAAAGAGAATGAGGAACCAATATGGAAAAAAAGAAAAATCCCTTTAAGGAAAAATAAACACACACACACACAAAAACCACAAACCCCAAACCATCTTTTAAAGCCCCACAGAAAAAACAGGGTAATTTACTAAAGCACAAAACGAAAGAAACTGATTATAAAAGACATGTATTCAAGCATTAGAAAGCACAAATGAACAATGTCACAGCACAAACCCCTTTAATGGACATTCAGTATTAAAAAAAAAATCTGTTCTTGGCTTACTTCACTTTCTATAAAAAATTGAAACAATTTCTATTGTTCTCTTTAGACTCAGTCACGAAGTTGAGCTCCCTCTGTGCAAAAACATTTCTATAAAATTAGCAAGTCTCTAGCCATAAGCTGTGAACACATATAATTAGAAGCTCTGCTTTGAGTCCTTGTAGGGGCAAATTTCTTTTAGAATGATGTGAGACTAACATATAATATGAAGTAGCTGTCAGGTGACCACATTTAGCTTATTTCAGAAAACTCTTAATTTCAAGCACTGAAAGCTGTGAGACAGAACCTGACAGTAACATCACATCTGTGCATAAAATGGGCCCATAAATACCAACAGCAAGTAACATTTGATCCTCATTTGCTCCATGTTCTGTGTAACATGCTGAAATCTGTACTATTAACCTGGTAACATTTTGGCACAGAAATCCACTAAATTTAAAACACGCTTTTAGCATCTCCAAAAACACACTTCACAGTACTAATGTAATTAACACTGCATTATATTTCAGAAAATCACAGAAAGGAAGTGAGATAAATACATACTTATTCTGCCATAAAAGTTACTAACCTTAAATAAGCAGTCTATTGGCGTAACAGACATCTGGGACAACAAGTTCATCCTTTGTCTTAAAAGCAACTTGTCACATAGCCTCTCAGATTCCTGAAAATAAAACATTCAAGTTGATTTTCTCTATACTCATTTACAGGCAAAAGTGAAGTACCTTAATAGTTGAATTGACTTTAAAAAAATGAATCACTGTATTTACCATTTATGAATTACGAGATACATGCAAAACCTAAATCAGTTTTACATTTAGGATTTTGAGACTTAAAAAACTGCATACCTGCTGTTCAAAGAAATATGTAGATGTTCATCAGAATATTTCTTTACTTGAGCATTAATGAAATTATGACTGTATCAGGTACAAAAGAACAAGGTAAACCAAGAAAAGACATAAAAAAAGACAACAAGAACTAAAAGAGGTGCAATGCAGCTTTCTTATAAGGAGAAATTAAGATTCTTCACTCTGGAAAAGATTCAGCTCTGCTACAGTGGTCTAGAAAAAAAATCACAAAAAGTCCAAACAAAACATGCAAAGAATGAGTATTTGCTATTCCTCAAGAGATAAGAACTAGGGTGTCCAACAAAAGCATCACACATTAGGTCTGGGGAGGAAGTCAGGAAAAGAAAAATATTCTCTTATTGTGGAACTCATGTCTACCGGATGCTGCAAAAATCAAAAGTGTAAATGGACTCCCAAGAGGCACTAGACATTCACATAAGACACATCAACTGGTGCCTATGACAAAAGACAAACAGATACAACTCCCACTCAAAGACCCCAGTGAACTCTCCACCTGCTGGGAAATAAAAGACTGCACCAGGTGAAGCATTACTCTGTTGTGGACTCATTCATAGAGTGTTTCTCACTGGTCACTTCTTGACAATCAGAGATTGAGCTAAGATGACATGTAACTCTCACAGCAGTACTTCCCACTTCCTAAGAAATCTGAAGAACTCAGAATGCACCAGAGAACACAAACATTTCCAAAACCAAATGAAAAAAGTTCTTAAGTGTGAATCAGGATCTGAAATGGCAACATTGAGCCTCACGTGAAATAAAATAATAATCTAAAGAAAATAACTTTCTAACAAAGTAGATAGAAACACTTGCAGGTTGTTGATTCTGATCAAGCAGTCCTTAGGGTTGGCAGTGAATATAATTACTACAGGTGTTAGTTTTGGATAACAACTATTTCCCTACAAATGAGAAGCATGCATCAAAATTCATAACCACATGTGTCAGATAAACTTTAATGGTTTATGATGCAGGCTATCACTTCTGTGGTAAAGACCAGATGGAAATGAGTAAAAAAAGTCCAACTCTACTCTCAATTTTCATAAGTCAGCATGAAGCTTAAAAAACTAGTGAACTGCAAATAAAGATGATCATTTGAAGACCAAAACTAAAGAGTTCAAATTTTCTAGGAATTAGATCACTTAAGCTTGAAAATCAAGACAGACGCCTCTCATAAAGCTGACTAAAAGATCCTTCATTGTATAAAAAATGTCATTAAAAACATGTTTATGAAGTCTAGAGATAAAAGATTACATTGATATATTTCACAGTTTGTACTTAGATCCCAAAAGATAACAATCTTTTCAAACTTGAGTACTTTAGCTAAAGATACCCAAGCACATCTTTTCAGAATTAGAAGGCATGTAACACTAGTCTCCTTGGATCAATTCTTCAGTGTGATCCAGAGTAAATTCCCTAAAAAATATTTGATCAAAAATTATAACTAGACAAAAAAAAATCTTAAAGCCTTACTGCTTTTGATACAAGTTTCTGAAGTCTAATTGGAATTTCTAATATGGATGCTCACAGACAGCTTTATAGTTGCACTACAAAGAAGCTAAGTAACCACTAGCAAGACCTACTGTAGGTTTTGTGCTGTTTTTTCCTCTGTAACTTTTACAAGAAGTGGAATAATTATTTCTGTCACTTAAGATACCAATCCTTATGTAAAGGTATTATCTAGTCTGTAAATGAGACAAAAGAGGCCCTTCCAGGTGAAACACTGCATCTTTGAAATTAAATGAAAATTAAATAAGAATTACGTATTGGCTGAAGTATTAAGCAAGTTTGGGCCTTCAATGATAAAATTTGCTTGAGCTTCAGTTCCAGGATTTAAAAAACCCCATGCTTTGAAGTGGAACTTTCAGGCATTTTAAATATATATCATCTAGAAACACACACCAAAACATTACTGGTCTTTTTATCTGACACTGCTTTCCACAGTAAAGAAAGTAAATATTTATACCTATGAAAGTACACCTGCATAATGGCCTGTCCAACATGACTTTCATAGAGTACAACTGATGACTTGAGGAAATTATCTCCACACCCTCCCCCAGGCAAACACTTTATTAGCCTCAGTTTGTGCTTGAGTCTTCCTTTCCCATCTTCTCCTAGCTCCCCACTTCCTCCATACCAACTTCATTGCCGCCTACAGCTCTTTCCATACAACAGCCAAAATGCTACTTACTCCCTAGCAGCCAATATAGCTCCCTACTTTATACCTAACTTCAAACCCCTGAACTAGAGGGTTTTACTGCACACTAGCTGTGCATAGCAACATAACCAAGGCCCAATAGTTGTTAACTAGAATTCTAATAAGAATGACAACTCCCAGAAAATAAAAGACCTTTTTGTGATATCTGCCTGCTCCTCTCCTCCCCATAACCAGTATGTCTCCCCAAGACTGGTATGACCTTGGGTAAAGGAATTTGGCAGGTGACTTCTACATGCAATTTTCTTACTGACATGTGGGTGATAATATGCCCATTATCCCACATGGTACATTAGTTCCCTGCTGAGTTTTCTTTATGTAGTTAGCTTCATTAGGGACTGGACAACAGCATTACTCAGCTGCCAGAAGCTCCATCTGAAGCCAGCTATAAAATTAACTGTAGCCACATGAGGGGCTGTAATGAAGCCCCAGGGCACAGCAATGTTCCTATGTTCCTACTCACTTAAATCCCACAACCGTTTCCAGCACCATCTGGAAAAGGAAAGCATGGGGCATCAACACAACAGCTCCTGCTGGTTTAAACAGGAAGCTGAGCTCCTCTACCAGAGACAAAACATTAAAATATCCTAAAGGGAAAGCAATGTTGTTGGAAGCTCCTATAATGCTCCTCTACCTCCCCAACTACTGGAAGTTCCTGTCATGTTTTTCCACCTTCTCAACACCCTTTTTCAATTCCTGCCAGGGGCTATTTCTTCCTCTTTATTGCACCCCACCTTCTCATCCCTTAACCCTACACTAGAGAGTTGTGGTGGTCTAGCTCCTTCCTTTTCAGCTGTGCTAGTAAGCAGGGTCAGAGGTCACCCAATTCCTTAGTCTTCAATGTCCTGATGTTTTCTGCCTCATGCCAGGGTGCTACCTCCAAGTCATGCTGACTCTTACGAATAGCTCTTATAAGTAAGGAGCTCCTGTTGTATGCTCACTGTACATACATTGAAGTGAGGAAGCTAGAAGCTAGCACTTGAGGTCTGAAGCTGATCCAGCTGATTTATGTATGAGACTGCCTTCATTTGCCTCTGAAATATGTAGTTCATCTTTCAGGAGAGATACTGTATTATTTCTTTGGGAGTTACCTTAATGAAAGTGACACTCATTCTAAGCACTTGAGGGCAATCACAGTATAAAATACTTATCCTTAGTAGCTACATTATGAAAAATAGGACCATGCATTTAACAGAAGGCTGTCTTTATTCCAAAAATTTAAGAGCAGTATATTCTTTTTTTTCCCAGCTTTCTAGAATTGTTGAAGCCAGTCCTACTTCGGTTTCAGCTCTCCATCCAGATCACTAGCATTGCCATTTGCATATTGACTGTTCATGACAGCTTTGTGACTGCAGGAAGCAAAACTGATTGGCAGGGTTATTTTTTTTAGCTGACATTTATTATTCCTTAAACATCATTCAATACAGCACTACAGACAAGAAATACAACAGTCTCTTTACACAGAAATGCCTTTTTTTTTTTTTGGGTGTACAAAACCCCATGCATAACAAGCTCATGGAAAGAGCCTAGGACAGAGCCCCAAAATTACAAAAGGCTAAGTTGCTTTAAGTGTTGCTTCTTTTAAGATTGTGCCCCAGGCTGTCAAATCCCAAACCCTGAACACTGAGGCATTATTCTGGTCCCTACAATTAGATTCCAGTGCTTTGCAGCTGGGCAGACTGATGCACATCAAATTTATTCTGGTTCCAAGTTCACTCCTGATTTTCACATCAGATCAGGAAAACCTAATTTTGCAGTAGTAGAAAGTTTTACAGAAGCCATAAGACTAGATTCCTTTAATAAGCTACAAAGTTCTTGAATCACAGAAGTTTCTGAAGTCGTATCAATATCATCCTTGATTGGCCTGCAGGGATTTGATGTGATTGACAGAAGGTTTAGTCGCCCAGTAGGAAATAACTCATGAATCCATAAAATTCCTCCTCCTGCTTGGTTAGAGATCCCAAGAGCTATGTTTGACCTTCAAACTGCTCCGTATGATCCTGCGCTCACATCAAATTATCCACTTAGCGCAACACAGTAAGTGCACTGCAAACACACCGAGGTTTTAGAGTAGGAAGATTTACTGAGTAACTCTAAATTTCACTGCAATCTCCATTCTGCTAGCATAGCTATGCTTTTTGAAATTATTAAAGAAAAATCTGTTTAAGCTATGCCTGCTCTCAGGTACCACACTGCTTTTACACATGATAGAATGAGTACAAATGTGAGATAATAAGCTTACAAAAGACTCAGTTGTTGAAAACAGTACTGTTGTTTCTCCTCTACTCATAAGAACAGGCAGACAACATTTAAGTGCTTCCTCAAGAAGTATATCATGAACACTAATTATTGCTACATTATTAGACTTCACAATAATAATTTATATTATTTTAGGGTTTGCTTCAGGTATAGTTACCTCAAGTTTAGTTCAAGTGCAAAAAATTAACTCAGCTGTTTGTACCCCCTGACTGGATTCATGCCTACAAGCTTAATAAACACATATTTGACAGACTTTAAGAGTAGCTTACTGTTGATCTCTCAGAGAGGTTGCCTTGTCGTATGTATTCTATTGCAGCCTCAATTGAGGTTAGACAGTATCCCAATTCATCCTTCACTGAACTGCAAAGCCTGAAGTTCTTTATGTAACTCAAGTTGGCCATCCTGAAATAAGTTAATGGGAAGATACTAACATTACACACTGCAACTCATCTTCAGCAATCCAGACAGAAATTAAGTGTGGGTTAAGAAAAAGCGTCTAGAAAGACTATTAGGCTAGCAATACAATAGCTGTTCTGAGCTTTGCCGATGGATCAGAACACTACTTATCTCTTAACTTTTCACTGAATAGTTATTAATTAGATATAAGGAATATGAAGGACAGCATAAGAGCAGTAGTGAGAGATTATTTCACACGTTTCAAACAAGTGAATGTTTCAAGTATTTTAAGTCTCAGTATAAAGTGATAGCTAGAAATTAAGGGAAAAGTGCTTGAGATATGGGATATACCAACACGAAAGTTCAGTTCAGGTACAGGTGAAACCTGTATAGATATACTTTTACTGATAAGCAAGGAGAGTAAAACATAATGGCACAGGCTAGCAGAAGCCATTAAGCATTCAAGTTTCTCTATATGAAACGTACTGAACACCTAAAAGCTTCATAAAAGGTTTCACAGCTCCAAGTATAGGCAAGAAGTATCAGTCTGTGAATTCTATATTCACATACTGATTTTGTAGAGATGGCCACCTGCTACAGTATTTTTTTAGCTGGCAATCTGAACAGCAATATGCAGCACATTAATTCCAGATAGGTCCTTAATTTGGTCACACCTGTAATACATCTTCACTGCCTGTCCTACTAAAAATAGTTTTCTGCATTGTATCAGCCCCTCTCATGCTCCCATTAAGTTGCATCGCTACCTGTTCAGTAACATTTGCCCCAACTGCAGCATTACACAGAATATTATATGATCAAGTTCTGTATAGTCAAAATGTTACATACCAGTTTGGGATTTCTGTTTTTACAAGCAAATACAGCAAAACAGAGAGTAGATCATCAGCACACATGGTTTTCACATTAACTAAAAAAAGAATTAATATCTAATGTTAGTCATTTCAAGGCTTAAATCAAGAGCAATATGTACAAATGGGGTTCCACCTCCCTAGAACAAGGGCCAGCTCTATTAGTAGAATGCACAGACCAACCAAGGCAGCCTTTCAAATGTTCTCCACCTCCCTCTAAAATAGGTTGCCAGAAGCCAAAACCAAATACAGTTTGTATTGTACAAATTGAAATATTTGACTAGCATCCCCTCTTTCCTATACAGAAGAGCCAGAGCACTAGCTCCACATTTCTGAAATTCCTGAGGGGAGGAATTAAAAA
>JBAFWW010042325.1:3869-27806 GCA_036873685.1 Agapornis canus
GGAGGAGAATCAAAAGAATGCAACTCCCACAGGTTGAGATAAGAACAGTTTAGTACTAAGAAGGAGAAAAACTGACTGCTATTCCTGAACTCAGGACAGATTCCTATCCTTGCAGGACTTTCCTTACCAGCCCCCTTCCCTTTCTTTCTGTTCCAGCTGTGAAGAGGTCCCTGAAGCAGCCCACTTGTCACCTCCTGTGTTCTGTGGCATTGGGGCTCACTTGCCAGCATGCGTGTCTGTGGCCTCTCCCTGCCTGCTCCACTTCCACCTTCATGGAATCATGGAATCAACTAGGCTGGAAAAGATTTTTAAGATCATCCTTCCCAAGGGATTTCACTGCCAGATTGCTGAATGACCAGGACATACTTGTCCGCACTCCCTTTTTCTTCCTCACCTGCTTTTGGGCCATTCTTCCTTCAGAGTAAACTCCACCTCAGAGCAAACTCACCATCTCTTTGGCTCAAATCACCTTTCTGTCTTTCAGCCCTCCCTTGTCATACTAGGGAGCTGTTTTATTGCAGAGAGGAGGAAATAGGCTGCTGATGTGTGTGTTTGTTGGTTTTTTTCCCAACACCTGCTCAGGATAGTGCTGCCTTTTGCTGCTCTCAGTGGATTGCCTGTGCTCACACACATATACTGACTTACAGAAAAGTGGCACAGAGCAGCATTCAGAAGGCTGCTTAAAGAAGCAGGACAGCAGAAATAAGCAGGCCTTGGCCATGAAAAAGTTGCTCGCATCCAAATAAATGATTAAGCAGTCTAAGTGGAAAAAGCTCCCTAACAGTGGGAGGCTGGTAGGTTTGTGAAGGAGGTAATATCTCTTATTAGACCAATTGATACAGTTCAGAATAACAGGAAAGCCTGAGGCTCACAAGCATCAATGTTCAAAGCTAGATTCAATTTGAAGACTATTGCTCTGAGCTTAACCAGATTTAATAATCATGTGGACTGTGGGAGGAGGAAGAGACACTGCTTGGAGCAGAGAGTAGTGGAGAGCAGCAGGTGAGGAGGGATAATGTGGCTTACTCTGAGATGGAGAGGAAATTTATGGCTATCAGATCTTGCAAGTCTCTGCTCCTGAACATTTAATGTTTCAACTTGTCCTTATGTGTTAAATCTTTCTGCTTCCTAAAACACAAGAGAAGCAAAAGCAATTGTTCCTCCTGTGGAAAGCAGAGATCTGAAGTTTGTCCTGCGTTAACACAAATGGTTGCCCTTTGTCTATAGAGGTGTCATCAGGCATGCCACTGCTGGGGAAAGGCTGAGTGGGACATGGTTCATATACATGGAGCAACACAGCTGTTTGGTAGGAACAAAACTCTCCCTTCTGCTTCCAATTTACTATCCATAAAATAGCTAGATTAGCATCAACAGCCAGGCAAAAATAATGAGCATTTTGATTAAGACAAGCTGGAAAGGGGCCAAATGCTAATAAAATTAGAAAGAACCTGGTCTCTTCAAATTAAATGAATTGTCTGCATAATGAGAAAAAAGTTTAAATTAGCTAACCAGTGCCCCAGAATGAAGCATTAGTAATCGTTATTACTGGAAACCTGTAGAATCTGAAAACAAATTGTTCTATTTTTCATTATTGCTTAATTTATCTGATAAATGATTCTGCAACTCTATTCTTAGGGGAAAGTGTTATTACGTGAGTGTGTTGAGGCCTCCCTGGTGTGTGTTAGTGTATTCTGGTGTGGCACAGGGTTTACAAGCCCTGCCTAGACCAGTGGTCCTTCAGGCTCCTTCTGTCTCTGCAGGGGAGCATCTCCGTTTGCTCAGTGTGGACTGAAGGGGACTGGAAGTTCATTATGTTATAAAGGTGATAATTGAGAGCCCACAGCTTTTGCTTCTTCAGGTTTGTAGAGGGCACTGAATGTCTCAAACAGAAGCCTGCTGAGGACTTGCTGCAGTGACAGTGCTCATGTGAAACTGGTGGGGATCAGGGGAGCTTCATGGATTAATGGCACTGAAAGCAGGGGCTAAACCAGGAGGAAAAATCAGCATTTTGGATTAGATGAATGGAGTTCACCTCTGAGCAAAGCCCTCCTTAATGTGATCAGTAGTAAGCAGAAGAAGTAGGAGCTCTGCTGCTGGAGTGGGATGCTGACTTTGCAGTAGCTGGTAAGTCGTAACGACTGTATTAAAATGTGTTTAAACATAAATGTTCAAACTCAGAGTCATATTCTCTCAGACTTGAGAGGCAAGGTAGAAATTCACTGAAAGCAATTCGATTTCTCTCTCTGAAGGTATGGGTTTCTTCTATATTTTCTTCTATATAGAAATATAGAAGAAAATACCCTTTAAAAGTAGTTTGAAGACATCCATGGTGCCTGTAACAGCTGTCAGTTTGATACCCTACAAAAAAAATTTACCTAATTCTACTATACCAATAGGAAACTGATTTAGGGAAAAAAAACCCCTTTTTTTAACATTATTGTGGCAAAAGGGACTATAATGTTATTAGAGGAAGGAGGAAATGGAGGGCTGATATAGAGACTCAAGCTGGTCCAGGCTCAGCAAGGTGATTACTGAGATTAGAGTTCAAGTTGGACTCACACCTGTAAAATGACTGTATGTAAATGCCTTTTTACTCAGCAGGTTCCTCCTTGCCTTGGTGCACTCAGGAGTGTCTCTGCCACAGTGAACAGCAAATGCAGCCGTTTGCAGCTGGTTTTAACCCTGATGATAAGTTGTGTTGGATATGCAGATTGGAGGGAGAGAGGACAAGCTGCATGTTGATGCTCAGCCCTGGCCAGGTTCAGTGGTTGTCATGTCTATTACGCCCTGATGAGCAATGGGGCAGGCATGCATCACTGGATAGAAGGATGGGAACACTCCTCTGCTGCAACTAGTGTTAGAAAACATCTGGCCTTGTGATGTTAGACGAGAGATTATGGCATCCCCATCCTGAAATGTGTATTAGCGGGGAAAGGGCAACCAGTGTTATTCATCTGCTTCCCACAATCTTGGGAGCAAGCAGGGTTCCTGTGGTGGGGTGGTTTCTTCCCTACCTGTTGTCTACAACAGGTTGCATCGATTGCAAAGTAACTTGTATTCCAGAGTATTTTACACTTGCTCTGAAGTGCAAATAATAGCCCCGAGGCAAAAGGAACATCAAGTGAAGCTCAGGGTTTGGCAGCAAGAGCACCATGACCACCAGCCAGTATCTCTAGAGTTTCTTTATATTCCCCATGTGTTTGTCACCTGCTTCTGAAGCTAGTAACACCAGTAAAACCACTTGTATAGTTGTGTGGCATTTAGTGACAGCAGTGCCTGCTTTCCTTGCTGCTACCATGCTGTGTGTCCAGCCCTGGGCAGAAGCGGCTCCTGCAGAGTTTTTATCCATAGAGCTGCAGGTTCCTCTGGTTTTGCGAAACGAGACTTTAGTGCTGCCCAAGCTTGTGAAAATCATTGTCAGAAACTAGCAGTGAGTGCTTGAATTCAGACAACAATAGCATTCACTACAAAGTGAAATGAGTTTTGATTTAGCTGCCAGGCAACAATACAGCCCTGTGACAAATTAAGGAAAGATGATGTGACAGTTTAAGTGTCAAATTACATTTTGTGGGGATGATGGTGACCCCGCTATCAGCGTTTAAGTTTGATGAGTAGTGCTGGCTTTCCCTACTGTGAGGGTGCTGAGGCACTGGCACAGGGTGCCCAGAGAAGCCGTGGCTACTCCATCGCTGGCAGTGTTCAAGGCCAGGTTGGACAAAGGGGCTTGGAGCAATCTGCTCTAGTGGAAGTTGTCCCTGTCCCTGGTGAGGAGTTGGAACTGGATGAGCTTTGAGGCACCTTCCCACCCAAATGATTCTATAATACTTATTTTCCGTGTTCTTCTTGGTGTTTGGGCTGGCTTTGCAAATGACGTTCTTGTTTGTAGCGCTGTTTTCAATTTCCGTATTGTTATATTCCTATAATTGCCACAAACGAGCACATGAATCTGGGATGATGTCTTTGGAGTGGGAGAAATTTCTATGCAGCTCAAAAGAGGCAAGAATGGATGAGAATTAGAAAAATGTGTTTGTTACCAGCTGTTGTCACCAGCACTGCCTGCTTCCTTGAATGCTTCAGGAGCATTTTGCTTTCAACTGATAGAATTTTGCAATAGATGCTTCCTGGAAAAAGCCTTTATGAAGGTGCATCTGTTTCAAGTCAGTGTCTGATTAGAGCTTTAAGATTATCATGGTACTCTGTCAACTTCTGCTTAACTCATCTGTGACTTGGCTTCCAGGAGCGGCTATTATTTGCTTGTTATTCGTTTTTTATAAATGACTTTTGTTTCGGTTGAGTTGCCTTTTAAAATGAATGCACGTTTTTGATTATGTTCCTCTGTTTTATCTTTTGAATGAGGCAGGTGCTGCGTGTTGGAAATAGCATATGGAATTTGGTACCTAGAATACAGAAATAACAGATGTTGAGCTATACAGCTGTGGCTACAGGGGATCTGTTTTTACAGTTCTGCACAGTGACAGAAAGGTTAATCTTCCCTCTTCCCATTAGTTTATTAGCTCATCAAACAACTGGAAAAATCTCTGTATTCTTCTCCTTTCCTGATTCTTATCTTTCAGACTGTGCTCCAGGCTGTGAGGAAGGTTTAAAGACTGCCAAATCAAACTGCCTATATCAGGTCACGGGTTAATAACGCATCTTTAGCTGTGACATGCAAATATGGACATGGCAATTAGAAGGTGGCTCAATTAGACTCCACAATGCTAATACAGGGGAGTGGAAGGAGTCAAAGAATGCCTCCAGCTATGTGGCAACTTTTACAAAAGACAGTTTACAGATGACTTATTTCTTTCAAACTAGACGTCAGTTTCTTCTGTCAAATGATTGGTGTGTTTAGTCTAGGTTGTGTTTGGTGGGGAAGTCCTGCATATACTTGCCACTTCTAGCAAATTTTATCAATGCTTAAATCTGGTCCCTAGTGGCTAATGCAGTGGAAATCTATGGCTGGTGTGACTTAAGCAGATGTTTAAGGGCTATTGTGGATAGGGATAGTGATGTGAATGAAAGACCAGATGTGTAATGCATAATAGGAAACATTTCATCCTGATTTCAGCTCTAGTACCTGCCATAGCCTCTCTCAAAAATGGAGTGAGGCATCAGTCACTCCCTTGCCCATAACTGCTCTCAGAGTGACTGATTCCTGACCAAAGGAGATGGTAACAAGCCTCATGCATGAATCCCTGTTACATGATTGTATGTGGTATAGCTGCTGATGGTTTATATGAATTCTAAAATGCCTTGTTCAAAAGAGCATTGCACAAGACTTGCAAATGGCCTTGCTGGGCAGGAGGGTGTTTGACCTTGGGAAAGGTAAACGATAACAGCTCCCTACCATGCTACAACTATTAGTATAGTAGGGGGAGGACTGAAACTGCATTCTAATTAAGTCAAGGAACAAAATAGCCTGAGGGGACAGATTCTGAATTTAAATGGACCTCCAAGGAATCTTGAAAGAAGGGTTTAGATACAAGAGCAAGTGCATTCCCATTCTAGCATCCCCATTCTAGGCTGTGGAAGATGTAAAGCCTGCAGAAAACATGATTTTAAACACACAGTTAGGTAGGCATCCAAGGCTTGTGGTCTTGGTGAGAATGGAAGAAGCTGCTCATGCTAGGATCAATGACAAGAAACAGCCTCTGAGATTGTGTTATTTGGATTTAGTAAATAATTCTGGATTTGTCCTGACTTAAGTCAGGCTGTTTTTCTTTTGCCTTTGTGTTTAGAAATCTTTTTATTCTCCTTGTAGCTGCAGTGCTGGACTATGTTGGAGGCACTTTGCATGCTGCCCAGCTTCTCCAGGCCACCACAAGGCAGGAGGAAGCTGCTCAGCAGAGGTGCATGTGAATGGAGTTGGTAACATGAAGGTCTTCAGGCAGAGGTCATCCTCCTGTCCCCCTTGCACTTCTGTTCTCTGCTGTCCACATGGGGATGGAGTTTCCATCTGACAAAGGTTGGCTGTGTTTCCACTGGGATCTGGGCTGTATTTGTGTGATGGTGAAGAAGCTCACTGCAGTTTGTAAATCTTGACTGTGACTACTGTGTTTGCCCAAACTGTCCTATGTTGTCCTCAAATGTGATTTAACTAGGGTTATATTTTGCTGGAAGAGCACAGGTGGTTACTCTAAATACGATGATTTTGCAGAATGTGATGATTTTATCAAAGGCTTTATTCTCTTCATGTTTGATTAGGAAGAGAAAACCCAAAGAGTTTTTTTGACAGTCTTTCACATAGACTACCAAAATTATTCTGGAGGAGCACTTGGAGTTCTGGTTGCTCCTGCATGTAAGCTGCTACAGGGTGTTATTTGCTGCAGTTCTCTGTGAAAGAAAAATAGGAATGCATTTCCTTGCCACTTATTTTCCTGTCCTTTTCTGAAAGGTTCATTTTTCTGCATACCTAGGAATTTTTGAGATTTACTTTTCCTTTTAATAGAAGTACCAGCACACACAACTTTCATCTCCTTGCTGTGGGAATTGCATATACCTCTAATATGCTCACATCAGAATGCACTCCAGTGAGTTCTGTGATAAATAATTAACTAATTTTACAAAGTCATTTTATAAACAAATTAATGAAGAGGCTAAACCTGGCAGGACACTTCTGAGAGAAAGTGACACACACAACATGTTAATGACTATATTTTCTTTTTTCTTCTGTTGGTGAAGGAAGCCTGTTTCTTTTATCCATTGTTATTTATGTAGTAATGTTAATTAACAACAAAAAGAGCTGTTATTTCAAGTGTGGGGATATATAATGTTAGCTAGTATGTATAGAAGGAACTCTTATGCTTTTTTCACTTTGAAGGCAAGGCACAATTCTAAGTGTCGTGGTGGTGGGTGCAGAATAACATGGCAGATTGACTCAACCAATCTTTTCTTGTTGTGTCCTGCCTGATTTCGTGGATTTGCATATAATTGTATAAATTAATGCTGTGCTGTGGCTTTAGGATTTACTGCATCATTAGTTTATGCCTGCAGCTGAAAAATCTAAGACCAGGCCATGGAATTGGTGTCTTCTCTGGAGTTGCTGCTGGGAAACAAACACTTTGAGAAACATTGCAGTGAACTATCCAGTTAAATAAAACATCTACCTTTCATCCCAAGCTCCCAGAGTGTACTTTCCTGGTATGTAAGTGTGGATTCTAACTAGTCAGATAAAAGAACATCCTTGAAAAACATGCTGAAGTTAACACCTCTGATAACCCATCAGTCCTTTTCCCACAGCAAAGTGAAATCTTTCCAGTTCATTGGCAAAACATGGGAGAAACAACAGGTGGTGATGGTGGTGAGGAAGGGAAATAAAAGAGGATAAAAGCAAAACAGATTTTGCTGAAGGGATACCTAACTGTTATAAAAGTTATTTTCAACTTAATAGCATTTCTCACAGCTGATAGTACAGACACAAGAACAAAAGAGCTAAGTGCACTTGGAACAGCTTTAAAGGAATGTTGAAATGGTTTAAAATAGGAAGAGAGTATTAACTGCAGAGATTTAAAACTACAGGTCTACACTGTGTCAATTGCTCAAAGTTAGCCTTACTGTAGTGTCAACACTGGCTGGCATTTAAAATATCACAGAGGGAGCCAACAGTGCCTCTGAATATGCACGTTTTATTTAGGTGTCTAACTAGGAGTGGAAACCTTCACAACATCTGGCCTCATCTGCGCTTGTGGAGCACTTGAGAAATGTAGCACTGAGCAAAAGGGACACAAGAATCCCTAGGGAGCTTCTCAGGGAGAAGGGAGCCTGTGGAACATCCTGCAGAGGTTCAAGGCATGCTGCTTTGCGTAGGGAAAATATGATGTAGTAGTTCTGTTGTGTTGGGCTGGGAGATGAGCACGGTCCTTTGTCACTGCCATGGGTCTTCTGCTCCCTGCAGCGCTGGGCTCCTGCCAGAACTTATACAAGTTTTATGAGCAGTCTGTTCTGTCCCCTCACATTTAGCACACGTGCAACCAGCTGGCAGGCTCTGGCCAGCAGGGTTTGCTGTGTTTGCCAAAACCTGTGTATGGCTCTGTTCTGGTTTACACCACTAACACAACTGTATGGCTGGACACTTGGCTGGAACAGTGAGTTTAACAGAGCACTGTGCTGGAGTTACAAATTTGGACTCTACTTGACTCATCAACAGGATCAAAATATATTTACTCTTCCCTTCAGTAACCATGATGAAGCAGATTAACCATGAAGACTTATTGTTTGGTTCTAATCACTGAAGAGATTAAGAGATTGAACTAAAGCCAAACTGAGCATATGGCAAACCAGTTCCAACCTACAGCAGTGATGGGCTGACACTGTTTGGAGAAAGGTGTCTAAATAGAGTGTCTGGTTGCAAAATATTTGCTGTTAAACTGATCATCTCTGATAAAAGATGTCCATTTGAATTGACCACAGTGATACCAAGGGTATTTAGCTGCCCTCTTTCCTAAGAGTGAGTCAAGATGATCTTAAAGGTCTTTTCCAGCCTAGTTGGTTCTGTGATTCTATGACTTCTGGGATGTGTGTACAGTCAGTATGTGGGAAGACATGTAAGTATTACAACTATTTTTCAAACCCATGTGCAAGTACAGAGGTATCTCATTGCTGCTTGTGTCTTTGGGAACCACAGAATCATAGAACAGTTAGGGTTGGAAAGGACCTTAAGATAATGAAGTTCCAAACCCCCTGATATAAGCAGGGACAACTCACACTAAACCATGCCACCCAAGGATTCGTCCAACCTGGCCTTGAATACTGCCAGGGATGGAGCACTCACAACCTCCCTGGGCAACCCATTCCAGTGCCTCACCACCCTCACAGGAAAGAATTTCTTCCTTAGATCCAATCTAAACCTCTCCTGTTCATCTTCTCTAATCTAGTTTAGTACAAAACATCATGCAAATTAGACTCCCTCAAAGTCCAGAGAAACTGTGACAACCAAATGTAAAGGCATTTGGCAGGCATGCTTCTAGATCATTAAAAACCATTTGCTCAAGAGGTGTCTTGTAGCTGGATAAGCAGTACAGTGTAACAGATTATAAATGTGGTATTGTTTCTTGACTGCAGGGCAAGTGCTTATTTGTGCCAGTGATGACCGAGCTTGTGCACAGCTCAGGGAGTATATTATTTCTGGAGCAGAAGCTTTTTTAACAAGGCTGTATAACAAAACCTTTGGAAAGGATGAAAAAGCTGGAGACATGTGGTTTCAGGACAGAAAAGCTGTGAAATCCAAAGGAAATGCCAGACCAGATGGAGGGCCTCAAGCCAAAAAAGCCAAACTCACAGCTTCGTCAAAACAACGCAAACCCAAGAAACAGCAAGACCGGACTATAATCCAAATGATAGGGAAAACTGAGGAGGAAAAGAGAGAGAAGGAGGAGAAGGAAGATAGCAAAGAATTAAGCAGTAGCCAAGAAAGCAGTACTGAGGAGAACATTCCTGACGATTTCCATGTGAACTTGCCCTCAGATTGTTACTACGGCATTTTCAAGAACCCGCTCACCATTATTCATCCACTGCAGGGCTGCAGTGATCCCTATGCACTCACTCGGGTCCTGCATGAAGTAGAACCAAGATACGTTGTGCTATATGATGCAGAGCTGACTTTTGTTCGGCAGTTGGAGATCTACAAGGCCAGCAGGCCTGGAAAGCCTTTGAGGTAAGTTGACCTGGTCAGGGTGATTTGAGTCTTAGAAATATGAAGTGCACTTTGAGCAGTCAAGGCAGACCATGCATCTGTCTGTTTTCCTCAGCTACCTGTTCCTGTTCAGCCCTCTTCTTACTAACAACAATGTATGAGGTAACCAAAGGATCATTTTTACTTCCCAGCAGGTACTTAGTCCCTTAACAGTAGAAACATATCTGAAAAAACCAGTTCATTCCATCTTCTACAAGACTTCTGCTTAGATGATTTTAATGGCAGAAGATCTATTTTGAGGTGCTGTAGTCTCATTTTAAACCATCTGTGTAGGAATGATTTTTACACAATAAGCTCCATTTTGGATTTAATTAATTTTCACATTTCCTGATGTCTGGTCGTGCTGAAGACCAAAGTAATTCGGAAAGTTTATCAGAAAGGCAAGGAAGGGAAAACACACTAAAGAACATAAGAAGTATTTGCAGTTATACTCAGTTCTGAAGAACATGAGAAGTATTTTCAGTTATACTTGGTTCTGGAATTAGCTGACAAAAATTCCCACACTGTGTATATATATTTGATACACCTGTAATATGCAAAACTAATTTCATTAAGAAATATTACAGACTAATGTAAAATGTAGAAAACTTAACATTTAATACACACTAGGAGTTTTTATGTTACTTTTCATTTCCATGGCTGCCTAATACAGCATTTCTTGAATACAGTGAACTGCAGTTACACCTCTGTCTTGCTGAAAATAACTTACAGCAATTTCTTAGTTCTTAGAGTAAACACAGTTTTCTTCCTACAGCTGAAACACAATTTATTGATACATGCAATTATTACCTTTTGAATTAAAATGCTTTATACTTTAATCACCTCATGAAAATTATTTGCATCAATTTAAAAGAGCAGTTGTAATTTTCCAGTGAAAGATTTGTATATATGCACTGTAACTGAAAATGGAGATCAGTTTGGCAGGGTTCAGTGTGTCTGTACCTGATACCCAGGTACTAGATAGGGCTCTCTAGTGCAGACAGAAAGAGTAGAACTCACAAGCATATTGTATGATTACTGGGTTATTTGTACAACTGGTTTTTAGTTGCCTGATCAGCATGTGCTGTATCTACCTCCAGCATCACATTCCCACACTTCAGAGCAGGAAAATCAGATGCGGTCATGCAAGTACAGCTTAGGAAATGCACTGCATCAGAAAAGTAACAGGAGTAAAATCCTATCAGTCTGTCAGAGTGTACTGGAATGAAAATATATTGGAAAAAATGACTGTGCTGAAAAGCTACAGGCAACTAATTCCCAATTATTAATTCTTACATGTTCCATGTAAATCCCTATTTGTGAAATAAAACATCATTTGCTGGTGTGTTCCATCTCTGCTAGGTGACAGCTTATTTTTTCTAGAACCTATGATTGCCTTATACAACACAGAATTTTAAAACCTTAGATGGTGCTTTCCTAACCCAGATGATTGCAGAGTTTTCCACTTCGTTACACGTGTTCTACTGGGAAGATTTTAATAGCAATAAGAAAGTACCTCCTCATTCTACCGGCTGGCTGACTGCAACCTGAACCTGCTGTGGTTGAATCCCAGAATTCCAGGGAATGTATCTACCACTGGAAAAAGAGCAAACACTGGATATAAGAATTCTTGTGGCTGATTTTGGAATGTCTTTACAGAAAAAGATAGTGTTTTTTCACTTGTCTTTTTTAAAGCAAATACTACCTTGTCAGGTACTTAGTGCTACTAATCTTAAATACTGATTGTGGGGTTTTCTAACTTAATAGGAGGTTTTATGATCCTTTCTTTCCTCCCCCAAACCTACAGAGTTTATTTCCTCATATATGGGGGCTCAACAGAAGAACAGCGCTACCTCACAACTCTGAGAAAAGAGAAGGAGGCCTTTGAAAAGCTCATTCGGTAACAAGATTCCTGTATTACCTTTGTTATTAATGTTTCATGTAATTCCCTTATATGCTTATATCTTAAATAGAGTGAAGTTCTTAACTTTGTGAAGGCTTTGAATAACTTTTAATTCAGTTGCTTTTCAGATGTTAAGGCTCATCCAGTTCCAACCCCCTGCCATGGGCAGGGACACCTTCCACTAGACCAGGTTCCAACCTGGCCTTTTCATAGTCTGTATATGACAGTATTGTTCCTGACAGCATCTGCTCACAAGGTTATACTGCCATTCCTAGTCTTCAGTCCTTTGTTTCATATGCCCTGAGAAGCTATAAAAATAAAAAATCAGATGATAAAATTTGCTAAAAATTGAAAATAAAAATATAGCATCTAGCCCAACAACCTGGAGAACTTAGTAAGCTGCATTTCTGACCAGGTTTTCAACTAGTATTAAACTATGTCTACTGTTACATCTGATATTTAAGGGTATTAAAGTCCTTCCATCTATTTTTCTCATATAATTGCAGTTTTCAGTGTTTCTTTCTTTGTGTTTCCTTAGAGAGAAGGCCAGCATGGTTATTCCTGAAGAAAGAGAAGGAAGAGAGGAAACCAATTTCGACCTAATAAGAGATGCTGGTCCTGCTTCTGCTGTTCCTGACACACGCAAAGCAGGTGAGCAGTTCCTGAAGTGAGGCTTGTGTCCTAAGCTTTATAAAGACTTCTCATTATTGCACCTACATCCCATTCACAGTGTCTGGGCCATACAGATGTGCTGCACATTAATTCTGCAGTCTTGACAGCAAAGAAACAGTATCTCCCTCACTGCATCTACCTCTGACTGTGCAGTGACAATGAATTATGTTTTGCTTTGAAAAGAAAATATAAATTAATGAAATATTCCACCATTAAGACTGATACCATTTGGATTATTTCTAGGCAGCTTGTTGGTTACTAGACTGTCTAGTATTGCTTGTAGGGAGGTGGAGAGAAATGAAAATGTTAAAACCAAAGTCTAAAGCTAGCCAAAGGCAGTGTCCTTGAGCTAGTAAATGTTGGGGACTTCTTTTGATCTTGGCAAAACAGATTGCCTGGGTAAATGCAGATTGTGGGGTTGGTCTACTTTCTTTGCAGTAAAGCATCTTTTTTCTTCTGTTGCAGTTCTAACTGCATTTTTGTTCCTTTCCTGTGATGTGTATATTCTGTCTTCAGCTTTACAGCTCTGCCCCTGTTTATCTTTGCTGTCACTTCGTTATCCTGCTCTCCTTTACCATATGCCTCTAATCTTTGTTGCTATGTCTTTTTGGCCCTGATGCTGCAGTCTCTTCATGTAGCTTTTACAGATCTATAGAGGCTAAAGCATAATTTTTACAATAAAGTGCTGTGTTTCTGTGGGAATCAGCAGGAAATAAGGCTCAGCTTTGCTACCTTGTTTGCAGGCAGCTTTGAAAATATTTTCCTGATGCTTTTAAACAATTTTCATCCACAGTTTAACATATTTCATTGTCACATATACAGAGGTCATAGGAGGTAGCATGATAGTTCTATTACACTGCAGAGCATACTCCATAAACTAGAGTATCTGATTTGAGTATATGATATTTTAGAGTACCTGACTATTTTTCCCCTGTAAGAGTGAAAAAGTAAGTGAAGCCTGGCTTTGTTATACTACTGAATTCAAGGTGTAATTTGAGATGTCAAGCCCATCCATTTCAGAAGCATTGGCAGCACACAGGAAGATTACACAACCAGAGCTGGGGGTCATAACTCCTTGCATTAACTGTATTTCTTTTGCTTTTTAGGTGGCCAGGAACAGAAGAGTGTTCAGCAAACTATAATAGTGGATATGCGGGAATTTCGCAGTGAGCTTCCATCGCTGATTCATCGTCGTGGTATTGATATTGAGCCTGTTACTTTGGAAGTTGGGGATTATATTCTAACTCCTGATATCTGTGTGGAGCGGAAAAGTGTCAGTGACCTGATTGGCTCCTTGAATAATGGCAGGCTGTATGCACAGTGCGTTTCCATGTCCCGGTACTACAAACGACCAGTTCTCCTGATTGAATTTGATCCTAACAAACCTTTCTCTTTGATTCCACGTGGCTCTCTATGTCAGGAGATTTCCAGTAATGATATTACTTCTAAGCTAACCCTTCTCACACTCCATTTCCCAAAGTTACGCATCCTGTGGTGTCCCTCTCCCCATGCTACTGCTGAGCTGTTTGAAGAGTTGAAACAGAACCATCCCCAGCCTGATGCAGAAACAGCAATGGCTGTCACAGCAGATTCTGAAGTTCTTCCTGAGTCAGACAAGTACAACCCTGGTCCTCAGGACTTCCTGTTAAAAATGCCAGGTATTAATGCAAAAAACTGCCGTGCCGTAATGAACCACGTTAAAAGCATTGCAGAGCTGGTGACACTGTCAAAGGATGAACTCCATAAAATCTTGGGTAATGCTGCTAATGCCACACAGCTCTTTGACTTTATTCACCTGACCTATGGAGAGGCAGTAGCTAAAGAAAAAAGCAAAAGGTGACTAATGGGATTGTTCAACATGGGGCACAGATAAGCTGTTCTTGCACAGTACTTTGGCAAAGTACATGAACCATTTTAATAAATGCCCTCTAAGATAACCAAATGTTTCTTGCTAATGCTGCTCCATTAGTTTTGATTTTGAGTTAATTATTACTGAAGGTGAGCTTCAGGAGCAATATAACAAATTTTAAATAGAGAAACATGAAGGCTATTTATTCTTTCTACAGCGCTTCCACCAATTCTGTAATATCACCAAATGAATTAAATTAAATCCTTCACCAGCTCCATGAGAATTAAGTGCTAAGATGAATTAATAAAAGTGTTTTCTTCTGAAAGTTATGATGCCTTGTTAAAGCTGAAATGTCCTGTGTTCTGATTAGCACCTGCTAATTAGTGACCTGCTATAACTTTGCTGATTTTATTAACATCTTACTCTCTGGAAATTGCCAATTTTGGATTGACAGCAATGAGGCCTTTGGTCAGGAGTTCATTTAGAACATCCTTGGACTCAGTTATGAATTTTTGAACATTATTGCAGGCCCTTGTCACAGCAAACTGCCATTGTATGGTATGTTCTACATTCTATTTGCTTATTTTATGAGAAATCATGCCTTTTTTGGTTTTGACATTCCAAAGTCAGTACAGCTGTATCTTGCTAGACTTTGCAAAGTGTATTCCTTTGGTCAGGGCTGGATAGAGATTCTGTGATGACATGATGGAACTTCTCAGTGTGCCTTCCTTACACTTTCAAGATGCTTTAGTTTTTTAACCAGTTTTGATGGCTTTCAGCTCAATCACTTGAAAGTGATAAATCTAGGTATACAATTGGGACTGTTCCTTTACACCAGAGCACGTTTCCTCTCATGAAATGCAACAGTTTTCTAAGTAAGGTTTTCCAAAAGGGTTGACAGTTCTTCCAATATTATCTTCTTTCTGTGTCCTATTGCACTTGCATCTTAATGTCTTAAATAGACCATCTGTCAATGAATTAAAAAAAAACCCAAAACCTAAAAAAACTAAAGCTGCTGTCACCTTTTAGCATTCTTTGTAGCATACCCCAAGGAAAAGTTCTGATAGACTGTGAATGTGTATATTGTTAAAAATATGATTCTGCACTGACCTGTGTTACAGAGCTACATAACCACCTGCCACTGCCAAAGGGCTGGTCCTGCGTCATGACATGCTAATGTATTTACATTAGCTCTGTACAGAATCATTACCTGCAATGACTTGCACATATGTATTTATATGGTTCTATTGCTGGCAATAGATCAACATAATTGCCGTTGTGTAAGGAGAAAATACTGATATTCTGTATGCAAGTTCAGTAAAACCTGTACTGTGCACTTTCAGGTTTAACATTTGCTGTTCATTTTGAGAGTGAATTGATGAATTCGTTAACTTACACTCTGGGACTGAGTAGATTTCCAGAGGGAGCATTTTTCTGCAGGTGCAGATTTCAGTACTAAATACATCCGTAACAAGATTAAACTGTGTTATCTTGTTCCTCATTTGGCCACATTGATATCAGAGCATTTTTATTTATTAGTGTGCAGTTTATAATAAAGATCTTAATGTTTCTATTGCCCTATATTCTAATTTGTTTCATTTACTATAAAAAGAAGTCTTTCCATGAGACTTTTTCTTATTCAAAGCAGTAAGGTCACAAATGCTCAGGATTGAGAATTCCTATAAAGTGCTAAGAGAACAGAAAATCAGAGGAAGAACAAAACTGTCTTCAATGCAAAGCCTGTAGAACCCATTTGGAAAAGGAGAGCTGACCAGCCTTTGCAAACATGGCTTGCTCGTGCATTTTCATCAATAACATGTTATATGAACTGTGGGTTTGGTTTGTTGGGTTGTTTGCCTCTCAGCTTCCTCAGTTTTTTTGCTTCGATATGTGTAAGTTGAAAACAAAGGGGATGGATATGAGGAGCTTAGAAACTGTAGTTTTGTGTTATGTGGCTAGATCAAAATCACATGATGCAATTAAATTATGACTATTTTCTAAATGTTTAGATTTAATTGCCTTTTGTTTATATATGGGGAATTTTTGACTGCATTTTTTTCAGTGCAGGATTTTGCTTTTTCTTTAGAACAGCCACAGGTAGCAGGGTTGTATGTTGTTATTGCTCATTTGTGATTTGGCATTTTACCATATAGTCCTCCTGGGGAAGAAGGTATGAATTGTGAATAAAGGTGGAAGATGTCTTGTTCCCTGAAACCACTTACTCTGAAATAACCAGACCAAAGAAGTTTACCTGTATGCAGACACCAACGAAGTGTTTGGGTGAATGACAGAAATCCCAAGGATGCATTCCCTGCCTTTATGGTGTTCTTTAGCTTGCTTTCATCAACAGTAAGGACATTTTGCATATTGTCCTTGCTTGATGTTTTAACTTTGTGCTTTTTTATTAAATAAACAAACAAAAAATCCCAACCTGCCTTCCCTTTGAGAGTGTTTCAGATTCGTTCTTACTCCCAACCAAGACTACGCATTCCAAGGCCACTGGCTATGTGAAACCAGGGGATTTCTATGCTATTGAGAAGTAGCTTATTTCTGCAGTTTGTCCTAGGTTTCGATTGCACTAGATTTCTTCCTAGAATAACAATAATACTCAAATCTCATAGGAACAGATGCACCTGATATTAGCAAATATATTTGGCACAGGATAGATTGTGGTGTAGCTCCTATGTTTATTATCTGGGTGCTATTCCTGCTAGAGGTGCCACTTGCAAAGGAGTCATTTGGCTTGCAGTGTTGCCTATGTGCAGTCCCTAATGAAACAAACTGCACCTCCACAATTGCTTTTTCTGCATGAACATGTAGAGTGGGGCTTTTCTGATACCAGCTATATTGACTGTAATGCCCACAAAACTTACATGTAAACCAGTTGCTCAGAAATCCACACAGCTTATAAAATACACAGCTATATTGTGAGAAAAACAGTGACTCTCTTTAAAAGTACGTAAGTTTTAAGTGTGAGGATTGTTGTGTGAGGCTTTCATATTTGCTGAGTGATGGTACAAACACAAATAATTCTTAAAACCAAAACCATTTGTCTCTAAAGCTTTCCTTAGTCATGGAGAATTCCAATTTTGTCACTGTAAAATAGAATCCAGAAGCAAACATCTGCCAAAAAACTTCTTAAACAAATACATGATTTAAACCAAACAGCATAAAGAAATGTACTTGCCATGTGTGAGCTTTCCTGTTAACATTTATTTCAGGTTCCATAAGCTGGATACTAGGAAAGTCTATGATCCTTTTAGACTATTTGAGGATGAAGTTTTCCTTTGCTCTTACTCAAAGACAGCCTAAACTAATATTCAGTTGGTCTTTTTTCTACACCTGTGGGCTTAAGAAATGCAGAGAGAGTCATTCAGAACACTCAAAATTACTGCTCTGGAATTTTACCATACTCTGTACCTACAACTTCTCACATGTTCACTCTTGACATAACAGCAAGAATTCTGGATATCTGCAGAATCAACTCAAGTGAGGCATAAACCATTTTATGCTTTTCATATGAAGTCCTTAATCTTGCAGTGAAGATACACTCACTGGCAATATATGCACTAATTTTTCTTTATTTGTAATTGCATGCACTTTTTTTCCCCTAAAGTTTCTTTTTTTCTATATATATTTTTTGCCAAACTTACCCTCTCACATAACATTCCTAACATCCTGTTCCACACTTGGCTAGCAAACTAGTCAAGAATAAGACATAACAGTCAATAATATTTCTTACTTCTAGTCTTCTTACTTCCAGTTTATTCTGAGTTTAGCTTCAAACCATAAGAAATAATGTCCTTCATGAGGGGGACAAGTGAAACACCCAGAGTCCTAATGTTTACCAACTAAACATGACTTAACTGTGATTAACAGCAAGTTTGGTGAGGCTACTACTGGGTAGTTATTGGGCACACCTCTTGTAATCTAGAGTTGCTTTTTATCTTATTTTTAAATCAGGATTCAAGACCTAACAGATGAATTTGAAAGACTTCCTGATTCATGTGGTACAGAATGATGGCAAAGACTCAAAGCATTTGGTAACAGAAAGAGACCCTTTAAACCTTCCTGCCAGCCCCTAAAAGTGGGATTAGACAAAGTCACTGTGAAATGTGATCCAAAGTGTAGCTGAGGGGTAACTCAGAGCTACTGTCCTTTCTTTGGCTTCAGCTGATGAAACACAGACGTTTGAAATTGTTCATTTCTTTAGCTTCAGCTTCTAATGCTCTTTAGGGGAACCAGTATCATAATGACTGAATAAAAACACTAAGCTTTTTCCCCCACCAAACTGATGCAGCTAACATCAGATGTATGCGTGTGTATATTTATATGTATATATATATATATATACATACACATACATATAAAAGAAGGGTCAGAAAAACTAGTACTAAATGAGAGAGAACTGGAGGCTCCTAGAGGAAAAAAACACTTGAGCACTATTATCTTCCCTTGTATTTTATTCTTGGAATCAGACAGTAGGTTCTGGATGAAAAAAACATTACTCTATTGTAAAAGGCCAGAGAATGCACACAACTGACTGAGTGTTTTGATAAGGTTATACAGGGAAATAGTCAAATGTCATTTTTTCTTTTGAGTACAAAAGGGGAAGTGTTCCTCTCCCAGTCTTTTCAATAGGAATAGCCTGGCCCTTTCTTTACTTGAGCGTTGATCTGTATTTACAAGCCTCTCTGCAATATATTAAAAGAAGGAATATTCTTGGCCACAGTCTTGAAACAGGGAAGAAATGTTCAGCTGCATGGCTAGGCAATACTTAGCTAAGAGACAAATTCTTTAGTCCTACTGAACTTAGTAAGGGTAACCAGGGCTACTACATTGCTGTGGAATTTGTTGTCTGAAGACATTGCTGCAATAGATCAAAATGGGCCTACATACGTACCAATTTTAGAGTGATTTTCTACAGCATGGTAAAATTACCTGAATCCACTACTGCTATAAAGCAGCCTTGCTAGGAACATTAAATCTTGGAAATAGTAGAAACTATTTTCTCAGCTTACATTTTACCATAGTTCTGTTCATGAGAGCTTCCCTCTGTGAAGAAAAACAAAGGTTTTGTTTGCAGGGCCCTCTGTCACTCAGCCCGACTTCTTTTTTCCTCCAACTTTATCCAAGAGCAATAGATTGTAATTATTAAAACAGTCACCTTCTTTCTAAACTGGAATTACTATTCCTCAATGCAATCCTGAACTCCCAGCTGCTTCCTCAGCTCTCAGAATGGCACTTAGACCATTCTCATTTTTATTCTTTCTTTCCACTTACAAAAAGATAGTGGTCAGGTGGCAAAAAAAAAAGCTTTGTAACTGACTTGCCATTGTTAAGCACCAACTTTCTCACATGCTTTTGTTCAGCAGATTACAATAGTCTTTTTATGGAGACTCCAAGTAAAGCCACACAGAATTCTCTCTGTGAGATGGTAAGTTCATGGTTTACGATGAGCAAGATCCAAGGAGGACTAAACCAGTTTCAGAAGCTATTCAACTAGCAGCCAGAGCTGGGACTCTGGATGAAGGGGGTTTAGGCAGGGGCCTTCCTGGAGGATTTTTAAGAATGCCACAGAGTAAATGTATAATTTTTGAGGGTAGATTTTAAAAATTACTGCTGAATCTATCCCACATGTACTAAAAATTCATAAAAGTTCTATTTTGAAATCTCTATTTCCCCCCCGATGCAGCTTCTCTTTGATAACTATAGTTCATTGACTACAGATTCCATCAACCCAAATTCAGAAAGCATGTAAGTATACACTGGAATATTACATCATTGGATTAGCAAGCAGAGAAACAAATTGCCATCTGTAGATGCAGTGAAGTAGCTCTGGTTTATCTCTCTTTAGTGACTGTTAGTTCTTGTCCAAAGAAACGTGGTAACGTTCACATTTCAAACACTTACAAAATGATATTCCAAGGGACTGAAAGCCCAGGAGTTTGCCCATTGAAACTGGCACATCATGCTGAGCTTGACATCGCTGCATTTCAGCTCCATCTAAAAATAGGCAGAGTAGTTCTAATTTGAGTTATTTGTGTAGAGCTACTCTGTTCCCATTAGTGCACACAGTGGGACATGCACATTATCATTCATCTACTGAACATCCTCCTGGGTGAATGGAATGTTACAGGGCCCAAGGGCACCAGGAATACGCAACTGCAGCAGTAATCTGTGTGCCATAGACCCATACCATCATCCAGCACTGCCATAAGCAACATCTCACAGTTTCTGCAATGTTTTTCTCATGATGCTGTGTTTGTATTATTCTCAAATTCCCCATTCAACTTTTATCTTCCTTCTGTTTCTCCTCTGGGATTTTCTATTTTTATTCCTTATCCTAATGATGTCTGTCTTTATTCTTGTCCACTTGTTTGCCTTCAAGAATGCTGCTTAAATCTTGCTGCAATGATGGCAACTGAGTGCAACCACCACCAAGTTCTTTGCAAGACTGGCTGCACTGGAGCCTTGTCCAGTATTTGACAGTCTAGAGGCTTATACAAAAAACATACCATCCTTCAGTTTCATTTTGGTCTCAGCCTTGCAGCAAATCACACTATAAGACAGTGAAAATGTCTCAACTGAGCTTTGAATTGCAGCAATAGATCTGCTGCATTATAGTTTGTATAACTCTTACAGTAAATTAGGGTTTTCCTTAAATATTAGCATTATACTGCACATCACCAGCAGACAGAAGTCATAATTTCACTTTAACATTTCCTTGGCAGAAGGTCTGAGTGATCACATACCAGATCACCTGAATTTTTCCACAAAGTGTCACTGATATTAAGTTGTGGTGGGTTTTTTTATTTCTCAGCCTCATCAGCTTCTTTGGGATCCCTGACAGGTTTCTAGTGGCTTGAACAACACATACATTATTACCCAGATGGAGGAGTTTCACTGATATCCACCACGAATCTCTGACTTTCCTTCAGTCACTGTCCACTCTGCCAATAACATGTAACATTACACGTACACATTTGCACGTGCATATACACACACAGACATGAGCATCTGCTGTGTTGGGTAATACAAGCCTGCACATCTTCAGAGCCCATGCCTCTGCAAATGACCCTCAAAAAGTAGGTTAAGCCCATCCCTGTTTCTATATATAAAACTGTTTGTTTAATTGGTGGACTGCACCAAGAATAAATAATGAGGTAACTCTGAAGAGCATTCCCAGAACAGTCAGCTGGGATTGCCTCTGCAAGCCAGAGCTGTCCCCTCGCCTTTGTTGTGGTGTTTGGTGGCTTTGGGTTGGGTTTTTTAACAGTTTCGTTGTCTGAAGGTACACAGCTTTTATCCAACTGCAACTATAGGATCAGTACAATATTTCACATATGAAACATCCTGCACGGAAGTGAGGTTCTGGAGTGTTTGTTTACTGACCGTAAAAGTTGTTTAAAGCTCAAATCCTAAAATGGGGTCACAGATTCCAACCAGATTGGAGATGAGGTTCCTTCCATGCAAAAAAAAGGGGGGGGGGGGGCAACCTTTTAAGTACTCTCAGTCAATCAGGGAGAACTGCCACCAGATGTTTTTTTAAGGTGTCCTATTTACCTTAAGTAACAACAGTTTAAACTAGGAACTTAAATACAAATTCTGTCTCAGAAGAAAAGGTCTTAGAAGACTTAAACAGATACAGTAATTCATTTTTCAACTAATTTTTAACTCTTTAGCTGAAAGAGGTTATAAAGGTTTGATAATAAAAAAATCCCTCCTGTTTTGTTCGTGTTATATTTTGCGTTGTTTCTTCTCATGTAGCAGAAGTACACATGGCTCCGCTGCATCTTGATCTATGCACTAACAAATAGGTAAGCTAAAAAGTAGCATGAAAAGTCCAGAGATAAGCAAAATTACTGCAGGTAACAGGGTAGGCTTGCTCACAGGCTTGCTGGTGATTTCTTGTATTAATACAGGAATTGTCTTTTTTAGTGACTATGGACATCAGTAGAACTCACACGACTTCAGTTGTGGCAGATAGAACATCTAGTCAAACACCAAACAGACCATATGAGGAAAGTACCATGCCTGCTTGACAAAGTAGGAAATTAAGAGCCTAATTCTGCCATGTACTTGGTGATGTATTTACTTTATCTCACAAACAGGGAGACAGAAAAACCAGAGGGATATGCCCAAGGTGACACAGCAGGTCTATGATGAGGTGTGAAACTGAAACTAGCCACTGACTCATAGACCCATTTATACCTTGAAAGCTTTATCTTTCGCATTCCTCCGTATGCTGTTGCTCTTCTGAGATGCTGTTACTTTAAGGTAAAAGTCCTAATTTCAGTGTCTAGTGACACTCTGAGTAGCATACACTGAAGTTCCCCTTGATTCCTAGGACTGATGCATCAATTGACCCTAAGTCAGGCTCAGCCACATGCAGAAATGTTCTGCCATATCCACTACAGCCTTGGGACTTAACATGACACCTACTCAATGGTGCTGACTCACCAATTAAACCTTTCTAGAAGCCAGCTTCATTTTACCATCTAGGTTGTCTTTAACTACACTGTAGAGAGGAAAGCTGGGGACTGAGCGGCAGCATGGAGTTAAGAGCCAAGAAGTTACTGCTTTGCTGCCAGATGTTTTCAGCTCCAGTCCCTGTTCAAAGAGATAGTCCAGATCAAGTAGTCCAGATTACTCAGTTCAGGCTGGCAGGCAGGCCACAGCTCAGACCTAGAAAATCTGGGTTTCTAAGCAACCATAATTAGCTTGACCCTTATTGTTAAGGTTATGCTGCTTAAACCAGGAGATTCCAAAACAGGATCAGGGCCAAATCACTGATGATCTGTTTCTATTTATCTAAAAGGTTCGTGTAGACTTATTTTACTAGTATGTGTTAAGAAATAATGACTAAGTAGAAAGAATTATGAACATATGTTTGGCTTAGGGAGGACGAGAAAATGCAGCCATCACTTCAAATTTGAAACATCATATGACCTTATCATAAGCTTAACTTTCAAAGCTGACAGGGGATTTTGATACATAAGGCCTCATTCCCAACTAACTGTATCTTAACATCAATTTGAAGCTCAAATTAGCAGCTATGAGATGTTTCTTTGTTTTCAAAATGTGTGTAGATGCCAAATGGAGGATCTAGATTTCTTATAAGCACTGTATAAGATAGACTGCTATACAAATGAGAACTCTATAATCAACTTCAGCAAAGGAAGATGAGGAACTGGGAGAAAGAAATGGTTATGCAACCCAGGAAAGAGGAGGAGAAAGGGGAGACTCTTCAGCACAGGAAACCTGTGTCCAAGCGTCTCTTCTTATGGTAACATTTTGCCTCTATCTCCTTGCATTTGAGAACATGCAAAAACCTATGCTTACTGCACTAGCTACCTATTGTTTAACTATTTTGCAGTTCTTACAATGTACCTTTTTAGGAGTCAAAAGTCTTTCTTCAAATGCAGGCAAGCACTGCCTGCAGCAGACTACTTCATACGAACTGTAAAAAAAATAAATAAACTAATAGAAAAGACAAGAAAATAAATTCAAACACCAGTAAAAGAGGTTAGGAAATAAAGGTATACACTAAATCTGAAATTCAATTATTTACAAATCAGCAGCTTAGATTCTATCTCTATTTTGTTTTACAAGAATGCATTATAAGAGTAATTGACCTAAGAAGAATTAGTATTTCCCAGGCCTTTCTCATTGCTTGTAAAGGTTAAACTTCTGTAACTGTGTTTATAAACTCTGCTCTGCCTTTCATTGAATCATAGAATAGTTAGGGTTTAAAAGGACCTGAAGATCATTCAGTTCCAACCCCACTGCTATAAGCAGGGACACCTCACACTAAACCATGCCACCCAAGGCTTCATCCAA
>JBAFWW010042325.1:28099-38854 GCA_036873685.1 Agapornis canus
AGGCTGCTATGAGGTCTCCACGCAGCCTTTTCTTCCCCAGGCTGAACAGCCCCAGCTTTCTCAGCCTACAGGAGATGCTCCAGTCCCCTGATCATCCTCGTGGCCTCCTCTGTACTTGTTCCGACAGTTCCATATCCTTTTTATGTTGAGGACACCAGGACTGTACACAGTGCTCCAGGTGAGGTCTCAGAAGGTATCTGTTATCTGTTCAAGCTATCTGTTAACATGGGGAGAGCATAAAATTCTTGCTAACACTGAAAGATTTCCTAAAGATACCAAAAATTAATTTATTTATATTGAAATAGCATTCAAATATATAAATAGTTTCCTAACAAAGTACATACTGGGACTTACTGTACCCATTAGTTGCATCAAATATCGCTCTTCAACATACTCATATATCAGACTACTTGCTTATCAAGACTATCCCAGTTTTTATAACTAGAAATCAACCTTAGTTCCCAATTACTGCTATACCAAAGAGGTCCAAAATTCTTAACATGGGCATGCACAATTCCCAAAAGAAGAACTTGGGCTTTTTTAAATCCCTGGTACCAATATTTGATTATGAATAGCTCACAACACTGTACAGTACTTGTCTGTACCTCCACATCTCAGGCAGTTCAGAAAGTGTGCCAGGGATAAATTGGTGGAGCCTGGGAATACATCATCTGTCTTCCCTGTGCATCCACTTCTCTGTCCAGTGTCGGAGAAATAGTATCAGGCAAGTCAGATCTCTGGTCCTTTGCAGCAGGCTATTCATATGTACATTGATTGTAAGTCATCATCAACTTCCATAACTCTACTTTTCTTCCTGAATCTCATAAAATGGAATCACGTAGCAGATACTGAGTAACCTGGTCTAGTGGAACGTGTCCCTATCCTTGGCAGGGGGTTGGAACTGAATGAGCTTTAAGGTCCCTTCCAATCCAAACCAGTGTAGGATTCTACAATAGATGTACAGATTGCATTTCTTCCTAACTGAACTTTTTGGCAACTCTGTGAAGCAGACACTCACTCTCTCTGCTATGTGAGGATATGATGAGACTTAACACAGTAAACCAATATACATATGTGTTTTACAGTGCACTCCTTCAGAAATTTCTAACATTCCTTACTTTCATTACTGCCTATCTACATATCCATAAGCACTGTTCTACTGTCTTTATTAAAAGGATGACTCTTTCTGCTCGTTCACATGGATTTATATGCCACTGACGCATACAACAAGGGAGATAGACAGCAACTTCCAGGCTTTGAAAACTCAGGTCTTTAAACATACTTTTATCAAGTAAGAAGCATGATCAATATATGGCAACAGTCTTTACCAAAAAAGCTTCCTACAATCTGCTGTTCTACTACTGATCAGTATCTTGGCTAATTCACGCTGAACTTTCCTAGCTCCTCAGGCAGACCAAACCAGTACCCCTACTTGAAGGAGCTTTGCTTTAGGGCCAAGAAGAAACAAAGCAAAATGTAACTTTTCTAAATAACTCCCATGCTACCCTGTGTCAAATGTACCTTTTAAAAGTTGACATTCAGCCAGTGAGGAGTACAAACACCCTATTGAAGACTTCTGACCATTTTAAGGCAAGATTTCATCTGGGGGCAGATACATAATTCTAACACTACTCACCAGTTTGTAACACAGTATTTATGCTTCGGCTCTGTGCAGGCTGAGTGATGGCAGTGGCAGGTGAAACAAATAGGAACTTTACAGCTTCCCAAATGCTACAATCTGAGAATATTTCATTAGCAATGTTTATAAAACACTCCTAAATCAAACTGAGGAACAAGAGCATTCCTAAAGTCTTTACAGGGACAAAAAAAAACCCAAAAACCCCACAACAAAAACAAACAAAAAACCTCCCACAAAACACCAGAAAAACCCACAAACATACCCCACACACCCCCCCCAAACATGAGAAGTTGCAGAGGAGGAGTTAACAGGAAGGATGGATGATGAATAGTGCTGTTGAGACAGAAGTGTGTGCTTAATACAACAATCCTTTACAGATACTGCAGCCTGTAACGTCCTGGCATCCTTCCTAGGACACCTTTTTTGTCTGTCCTATTCCATGCAGATCAGCACACATTACATAGAGCATAGTGGTACAGAGAACTGAAGAAGCCTGAGCTAGGGCTGTG
Organism: Agapornis canus; assembly: GCA_036873685.1. Classification (NCBI taxonomy): domain Eukaryota; kingdom Metazoa; phylum Chordata; class Aves; order Psittaciformes; family Psittacidae; genus Agapornis; species Agapornis canus. The sequence continues at coordinate 30,248 of JBAFWW010042325.1, forward strand.
CAGCTGAATCACAGCTGAATCAGTGTGCGTATGATAACAAAACTGGGTTACACGACTAAGCCAGTCACACAGTCCCAAAAACAGGGACATGAAAAGGATGGTGCTTAAAAGGTAGGATGAACATGAATAATTAATTTCCAATGAGTGCTAAATGATGTGATCACCTTCAGACTTCTCCCATCTGTTGCTAAGCAGCATTCTTTAGTCACAAGCTTTGACTTACAAAATGAACAGCAGCCTCCGCACAGTTTGCTATTTTTACATTAAAAACTGTTTTTTTGCCAAGCTTTCATTATATTTCAAAATGCTGTGGAACAAAACCAAATGAGCACTGAGATACCTGCATCCCTCGGGAAAAGGCCTCAGTTACTAGCTGGGACAACAGCCCACAGATGCTCCAGTCTCCAAAAAGAAATGAAAAGAGCCTCCATCTCCCATGTACCAAAGCAAGTGCTCATATGCTTCTCAGGCCTGAGTTCTACATGAGAAACTGAACTTGCATCATGGAAAAGGCAAGAGTACCATACATACGGGTTTGTATATTCATCAGTTTCAAACTGCATAAACAAAATCCCAGAACTTTTCCTGTGGTGGTGGTAAATTCATTGTATGAATTCTTTCAATCTGTACTAAGGATGTTGTTCAATGATCAGGCCCTATTCAATGCTCTGGGCATTCTAACAAAATTAAATCAACTACCTCTTTTTGTGTGAAAAATTCTCTTTCATTTAATTAGAAGTAAAGGGCTGGCTGCCTATGTTCCAAAACTAACATCAAACATCCTCACTGCAAGCACCCTCTCTTCAAAGGCTTTGATGCACTACCAGGGAGTTCAGAAATCCTTGCTCTTCAAGGCCAAGAGAAGCAATCAACAAAGAGTTCAGGATCTTTCACCAGCTGTGGGCTACTAATAACCCACACTTAGCTTCCATGTGTCTGCAGTTTAAACAGTACACTGACAAACAAAATGAGTAACCATTCTAAAGTGTGAACTGACCATCAGCTCTTTTTTAGTATTCATGACATGAACAAATCATCAAGTAGAATACCATTGGTGGTCCTGTGGTGTATGTGGCCCAGAGCAGAAGATGCCTCCCAAGGAGAGAAAAGGCATTCAAGAGTTACAGCACGTTTTTTCCTACATTTCTATGGAAAAGGCAGAAGGTTTCTAGGTCAGCTAGGGCAGCAAGGTGTTAAATTAGACTCTTTCCTTGCTAGTCTCTACTGGATAGCAGTAAGACATACTATAGCCACCATCACCAGGGCTTCCTTTTCACTGTTTTGGGTGGTTTATTCCCCACTGGCAAAAGAATGACCAGAGATTCTGGAGTCCTCTGCCAAACCACAGAAAGGATCATCAGCTCTCTAGACAAACATTTCCCAAAGGGATATCCTGAAAGCTTCCCAAGTCTCCCTGACTAGCTGTAGCAGTCTTTAGACAGCTAACAATTGCTTCTCATACAGCTACTGGCCCAAATCCACACAGTAGTCTGTGTCTTTTTGTGTCCTTCCGGATGCTTCAGCACTCAGAGAAGCAACAACTCTACCTGACCCCATCATCTTGCTATACCCCAAACTCTGAGCAGCTGCATTGTTCTGCTGCTGCTGGAGTCATCACTGTTTTGGCAAGGAGTACTGCCCCTTGAAGATTAGTGTTTTGTATAAAGCAATGTATCAGTAAAATAGCTTTAACAACCTGGACATTTATATTCATCTTCCGCCTGGGAATGCCTGCAGACCTACACCTTACGCCTACACAAGGCTATGTCCCAAGGCAAATTTTTTGCAGTAGCAAGCATGAAGTGCCTTTTTGTCCCTGTTTTCGATACACCTGGAGGAAGAGAAACAGTCTTTTTCTTTATTTTTTTTAAATCTTTGTTCACTTCTTTTTTCCCCATCAACTGCTGAGTAAAAGGACAGGAAGTAGGCAACATACGGGGAAGTAGACTCCTGTTGCCAACTCAATCTTATCCCCACGAGCCTCCAATTTGTGCAAAACGTCAGGATCATGTCTGAGACATGAAAGAACAGCAGCCTCTGGCATGCTTCCTCTTGCTTAAAGGAACAGGCAGGTGAGGAGAACAGAAGCATGAGGAGGCAGCAGGGATGGAATACACACATGTTAAAAGGCGGGGCTGCACGTACGCAAAAGGAAGAACAGGGAAGAAAGTCTAATGCAGGCAAAATGGGCCAATACAAGAGGATGCAGGTAGCTCATAAGAAGAAACAGCCAAAGAATAAAAGGAAGCTACTAGGAGGATTAAAGAAAAGACCAGACAGAACTGGATACACCCAGACTATGGATACAGTTGGCAGATTGCAATAAACCATTTTCCTTGAGCCATACTCCTGGTTTCTGTTTTCTTAGGACATAACAAGTAACATTTACAGAGCAAATAAAAAAGTTCAAAACCCATAGTTTGCTGGCTGGTTTGTTTGCTCTTTAATCTAGATAAAGTAAAAACACAGGTTCTAGGTTTTAAATTCTACCATCATTAAACATTCAACCATCAAGCCATAAATGAAAGCACAGAATTTAAACACCATTAATAAATACCTATTTCTTGTGTCAGACTATTCAAGGTTTAGTGCAAGACTGAATTTATAACTAATATAAGTGCTGACTGTTAGTGGTACAATCTAATGTAGCTAAAGCCAATATTAATGAGTTTTAATTATCTTGTGAGATGTAACCCTAAGTGTAATACTGTTTTCTTTTATGAGAAGCCACTGATGACCTCCAGTGAGCTTCATTCAATAAGGTCAGCATGACTACAGCTGGCAATGAAGACTAAAGCTGTTTGCAGGATCAGCTTCCAAACATTGAGTCCCCCAGTGTACAGTGTATAATCACTGGACTAAAATCATTGCAAGTTTCTCTAGAGAACACAAAAAATTTGTGGCAGAGATAAGGTCTGCCCACTGTTTCTGCAACATGGCTGCTTCAAATTAATAATGGCTTAGATACTTATTTAACCTACTCCTTTGACCAGTTATACAGTGGGAGGGTTTTGTGGTTTTTTTGTTTTGTTCTTAGCTATGATGCTGATAAATGCTGTTGTTTTCCATTACTTTGGCATATAGAAATAAGAACTGGTAGCGTGGTTTACGCTGAAAGTCCATCTAGACTAGCATCCTCCCTCTAAGATTAGCCATCCAGAGACACTTCACATAAACATTCCCATCATCTGTTTCTTATTGACCTTAAAGAGTTACTAGTCTGTGAAATAACCACCCCTTTTTAACTATGTTGCCATTCTGTAAGAGCCTTTCAACCTGACTGTTAAAGGCTTATTCAGGTCCAAATAACACTGTAACAACAAACCAGCTTACCCACTTCCCCCTAGGTTATTTGAAATAACTGGGAAAGACACTTGGAAAAAGCTCTTTGGAGAACGGAGTCATTTTTACCTTGCACAGCATGTTTTGTCCATCTCCATCTTATTTTGATCTCACACCTTTCACAAATGTATTGGAATATAATAATTACTATGACACTAACAGAAGCCATAGCACTCATCCTAGTTTCAAAATAACCTGCTCAATTGTAATCTACCTGTACTACTGCTCTGTAACCCTGCAAGGTACATGGCAAAACCGTGAAATTCACTCAATGACTTCTACCAAGAAATTAAATATCTCCCATCAAATACACAGCTGACATTCGCCTTGAGGAGCTGAGGCTAATAACTGCCTTTATTTTTCTGCAGGTAATCCAGTTCTTTGAGGCTCTAACCTGATTAAACTGAGGAAAGAGCACAGATGATAGATATCTGCAAAAGTTAACATATCCCCTACTTAAGGACCTACTCAAAGAAATAGGGATTTACCTCCTTTGCAAGTGAAAATAATATTAGTAGAATGTTACTACAAAGTTTCCTCCGTATCTTCCTTTTCCATCTAGCTTGGACGTGATTAGAATTCTCTAACAAGCAATTTCTGCAGTCATATCCTGTATTTGAATATCTCTTGAGCTTCAGTGTTAATTGTTCCTTTGTTGACTATGGATATTCCATAGGTATGCTGGGAAAACTGGAACTACATTCTGATAAAAATACCTGGAGCAATGAATAAGTATCATAAAAGGCTTTTCTCAGCATTTGAATTCTAGTAATGTGTAATTAAACCTCTTAAAGGTTAATCATTCAATAACATTCATGTTGAGCAAAAAACCTCATACCCTATGTACTAATCACAACCTGAACAGGACAAAAACCAAAGCGGTTCACTGGTGCTCCAGAGTAAAGACAGATGTACAGAAATCCTGACAAGCTTCATTTGTAACCTCATGCAGAAGTTGATTTTATGTATATAAACATATTATCTTCAGTGCTTCAATGAAGGCTCATGTTATAAAGCAGCATTAAGCTTTCAAACATAAATTATTATTTATTATTATAATGCTTTTTATAATTTACAATTTATAATAATAATTATTAGTGCTCTAAGACATTCTTATGCCTATAAATAACAAAAACTATACAAAAATTCTTACGTTTACTATAACTCATTTACATGGCATTTCTGTAGAGAGGTGTAGCTGTACCATACACTTCATCTGAGTAGGTGCTAAGCTTATCTCTGAAACAGCATAAATTTGATTGTTTTAAACTAAGTGCTTCAGTTACTTGTGTTGGCAGATACAGGCTTCAAGTGCTTTCTTGAGAATGATGTTCCAAATGAACATCACAATGCCTGAAGATGAGGGCCATGAAAAAATACTACTTGAAAATGTACACTAACATTGTTTTAAAACTATTCACTAGAGTTTACACAGAATGTGGGTTTATTGAGTGGTATATATGAATCTTCTACCCAAAAGGCTAGTGTGGCTAGTCTACTACCCAAAAGGCTAGTAACTGTGCATACAGTTACTAAATATTTATACATCAGAAAAAGAAAAACAGACTAGGAGACCTGCAGAATACAAGCACTGTAAGACAATCTTTCTATAAACAACAGTAGCAAGTTAACAGTCAATAATATGATAAATAGTGAATTAGATGCACTAACTCTTGCATTACCAGAAATGACATTCTGTATTCATCTGAAGCTATATATACAAGCAGCAGTGACAGCAAGATATTCTTAACAGTTCTGTGTAACAGCGTCTTCTCCTTATCAACCCATATATAGACTTGTTGGTCTACAAGACACATTAAAAATCCTCCCTTTTCTACTATGCTTGAGAAAAGAACTGATGCAAAGCTTCTTGAAAAAAAAAATCAAATAACTGAGGTGTCATATGCGAGATTTTACAGGTGCATCTGAGACAAGTACACTGATGATTATACTCCTACTCCACCTGTATTTGATATGACTTTGATGTGTAAAATCACACAAAACTGTATGGGTGAATTTGATAATACTTGTGCTAATTCAAAGTTAATTACAGAATATTTTATTTTGTTTTAAATAATGAATTGTCTTTAAAAGCAAATCTGAAACCACTGTTTAAATCTCTAGAACCATCAAATTCTTTATATAAAACCCATACTAGAACTGGAAAGCATTTGTAGTCTCTGAATGACTTCTAAAATAAAATTTGGTGTAATTTCATTAAATAAACAATCCCTCCCTCAAATACACAGCTTACAATGGCATAATGAAATACACATTTGTTATAAATCACAAGAAGTATTTTTAGTTGTGAATTAATTTGGACATTAAAATATTAATATTATGTTATGCTTACTTCTACTGTGAAAAAGGGAATATAGAGTTCACTGTTTTTCTTGGAGGCAAATGCTGAGTGCTCTAGCTGACCTTTTTAGTACTAAGGAGGAAGTGGTGTACACTTTCATGCCCGAGACAGGAAAGGTGGTGCTCAAAAGACATGAGCTATTGTGTGGAGTTGGACAACTTCCGCAGAGTGATTTTATGGAAGAAACTGTTTTCAAGTTGTTACTTGCTGCTTTAAGCATGTCTGCTTACACTGCAGCTACGACCACGTTGTTTTAGAAAGCACAAATACCTTCAAGACATGAGTCTCAACTGTGTTTAATGTCAAACTTTTCACACACCTTTGCAATTGATACTATAGAATACTAGAAACCCAGAAAAACACATTCCTTGTCTTATGGAATACCTTCTAAGGTATTCCTTCTTAGAAGGTATTCCATAAGACAAGGAATGTGTATATAAGGTATATATAAAAACCTTAGAAGGTATTCCATAAGATGAACCATATCTATACCATTTTATATCAATTAATTGGCAATGCCTTAATGCATGAAGCAGTTGAAATCACCAGAATTACCTAGACTTCATTGTGACATTGAAGAGACTTTACACCTCTTGTACAATGTTCTTGCTTCCCCATAGTCTCTACACACTGTAAAGAGGTAATCTGCATTTCTGCAATAACTACGTAACTTCAATTCTGATAAAGAAGATAGAAACATGATTTACATGTTACTATCACAGGAAATCAAAGCAAATCTTTTTATGTTTCTGCACTTAAATGTGTTGGCTAACTTAAAAGGAAAAGATAAGGTGAAAAAGCAAACTGAACTTTGTCAACATAACCCCTCAAGAGCAAAGGGATGTCTTGAGTTTTCAGGAAAACAGAAAACAAATAGTTCTTCAGTATACTTGAAGGGGAAAAAAAGTAATAACAATTTCTTTGGCATAATTATCTGACATCAGAACCATTCACACCAAAAAGTCTTTGCTAGAATTTACATTATGAAAGTCTTCTCTCCCAGTTACTGTCAGTTTTGTGTGCACTACTGAATTTGTAGGTGAGGATTTTTTTCTGAATTATTAGTTTTCCTAGAACTCTCTATACCAGCCTTTTACTCCCAAAACATTTAAAAGTTGAAGAACTTCATAGCAGAGGGTGGCATCAACTATTTAGTGTTTTTGAAGGAGAATATATGTGTTCTAGGCATTGACATCGGGATGACTTGATGAAGCCTGCTTGATTTGTACTTAGGGAATAAATGTGAAAACCAGACATGTAGCTGTGTTCAGTTGAACCCCTGGTTTGTGTGAAGCACAAATATTGCTGAATAAACATCTTTACTCAAGCTCTCAGACTTCTGACCACATTAAAAGCATCTCTCCATGCAAAAAGGCCTTGAACTAAAGGTATTTTAATACTTGCTCTACTGCCCAGTTCTGGTTCACTGAATGAGTCTCGCCTGCTTCTCTGATATGTGCATCTCTCTTCCTGCTGGTTAACAGCAATAGCTGTTTGGTCTGATGTAATAATTTTTCCTGAACTTAAGAGTGCCATTTCTCTCAGTCTGATATAATGATGCTTGGACACAATAAACATCCATTGAATTTGTATGGTTATCATTTCTGTTTTAGCTTCATAAGTTTCACAACCTCCTCTGAATAACAAACTGGCAAAGCAGAAGCAAAACTTTAACCTCAAAGCCATTACACAGCTTTGTTCCATTTTCTTGGAAATCTGAAATTTCGGATATACATTAGTTTCATTCAATTTAACCTTAACTGTTTTGTAACCCTAATTTGATTACTCATGAAGCTCTACATGAAGTCAAGTACTTATTTGTAGGTGCTTACATTTCAGGTTTTTACAGCAGCCTCGCATCCGAACTGTTTCATTTGAAGGGTGGCAGAAGTAAATCTGGAATAAACTACAGGTTTTCATGGTATCTTTACAGTTCATTGCTAAATTTCTGGGTCATTGCTGGGTTTAGAGGAATGTAAAAGATACGCACCCTGTTTTAAAATGCAAAACATGTAATAAACCTTTTAATTCATCTCAATAAGTTGAAGAAGTAATTTGGTGTTATTATTCTATAATGAAGCATAACAAAATGTCCCTTATCACCTTAAAACTGTATGAAATTAAAACCTGACTTTCCTTAATGCATGTATGCATTAATAATAATGGGCCTGATGCAGTATACATACAGCATACTACTAGCTCGGTTATTAGTCCATTTGGTAGTAGAATATTCAGCCCTGTGAGTTCCATGTTGCACAATACATGCAAGAAATCAGTGTGCGTGTGTGCTGACATTCTGCTTGCAGAATACATGCATATTTTTTCTATTGCACATTCTCAAGTGCTCATCACCAGGTTTCCAAAACCTCTTCTAAGGCATGGGGGCGTTTCCTCCTGGTTGTTTTGATGTTTGATCAAGTTCAGTCACCTCAAACGTTTATAGCTAAGCCTGAAGGGAAAACACACGAGTTACGAGTCCCACCTTGCTTAGGTGTGTTTGCACGGTGGAGGCTTGAAGCCATACCCTCAGTTTTGCCTCGAATATCCAATTCGTGCCACGGCAGCACCTGAAGGAAAGCTCCGAGGGAGCCTCCCCGGCCTCACCTCACCTCAGCGATTCCGCCTAGCGCCGGGCCGAGCCGCAGGGTTAGCCCAGCACGGCCACCTGCACTCAGAGAAGGTACCTGACAGCGGGCGGCGGTCACTGCCTGGGCCGAGAGGGACTCAGCGAGAGCCGGCGGTCGGGCACGCCGGGGCGGGTTACCTCAGCCGTGAGCACAAGCCCCCAGCCCCACGGAGCCACCAAGCACAGGGCTCCCACGCCCCAGCTACGAGGGCTCAAATACCCGGATGCAGCCGCCCCGCCCGCGCCTCCCACACGTGTGAGGCGGCCGCAGAGCGCC
>JBAFWW010042326.1:11155-26369 GCA_036873685.1 Agapornis canus
CTTTCTTTCTTTCTTTCTTTCTTTCTTTCTTTCTTTCTTTCTTTCTTTCTTTTTATGAGCTAAAAGCATGCAACACAAAGAGCCAAGGGACCTGCAAGATGCTATTAATTGAGGTGTATAACCTTGCTGTTCCCTTGTCCATTTATTTCCTTAAATAACAGGCTTGCCTTACAGGGAAATGAAAAAAAGGTGCTATGGCCAACCCTGACAACACATCTTGTTCTGTAGCTGTATTACTCAACATCAATCATTTAACATCCTACAGTGGACTCCAGTATAGGTATAATTGTGGTTTCTCACTTACTTTCAGTTAAAAAGGATTCCATTGTTCAGTGAATGCACTTGAGAAAATCACTGTGACCACTCAAAATGATAAAAAAACCCAACCCTCCACTATTTAAATCTGTTATGAAGTAACATTGTCTCTGGATATAAAATGATCATCAATAATGATTAACCCTTGTAGATGCATTACTCAGTATATACTGTAATGTTTTTCAAATGCAGTTTATCTAGGAATTTTGCAGAAGTATTTAATGTCAAAATTGCTTTTTCAACTGAAAAAGCTTTTCTTCTTGCTCATTTTTACTCAGAGAAAGAGCCAAATGCTATTAGTTTCAAATGTACTTTGTCCTCATGCAAAACATAAAAAAAATTATGATTTATAAGTAATTGCATATATTTTTTGAATTTTCAATTTAATGTGATATCAGCTTTACAGTTTAAGGCAATAAAAATATTCTGTTATCATCAAAGGGAATCTCCAGTCATATTTGCTGTATCATCTTTTCAGCAGTGGACATCTAAAGATGCATTGCTAAAAAACAGAGGAGGGGAACAGAAAAATATTTCCTCTTTGTAGCTTATGGCTTTTAATTCTTTGTGTTTAGACTGCTTCCAAGAAGGGTAGTATAACAGGCCCTGGAGGATGTATTTGCAATCCATGTACACATTTGCTTATTAAAGATTAAACTGAGGCAACTAGCTCAGGTTTTGTGAGCCTCCAAATAGCGTATCATGAGATGAACTAAATTTGATTGAGTAACCTAGATAAGAAACCATTTCAAGGAGAGCCCCATTATACAGATTCTGAATTGTAAAGTCTCCATCCCAGCAAATACAAATGACAAGTGCTAATTATAATGAGAATGCTAAAAATTCTACTGTGAAGGGATACCTGTTATTCCCAAAACTACAGACTGTAGTACCTGCTTCTACTACAAAAGTACCAGCTAGCTGTGGAAACAGGGCAAAGTAACTCTTTCCTGTGTGCCACCCTCATTGTGTTGGAACACACTTGTCCTAAACATCAGTTCATCAGGTCAAGTGGTATCAGGTCCTTAAATAAGAAATTTTTACCTGTAAAATGGACACAGCTTTCTCAGAGGGCACTTTTAGGTGTTACCTGTACAGACTCCGTTATGTCTTTTTCTTTCTGTGGGATAGAGCAGGGAACAGAGGAAATAAGTAATAGGTAAATCTATAATCCTATAGCTTGCTATCAGCTCACATTAATTACGAGGCTGCTTTCATAATCCGTTCTACTGAGACATTTTATCACTTTGAAGCCAAATTTTTTTTTTTTTTTTTTTTTTTTTTTAAGCAGCTAAAATAAAAGCAATTATTCTAACTCAGTCACTATCCAGCTCAGGACACTTCCATCTCAGCTAAACTTTGAATATTATCACTGAAAAACTTATTCTTCCTTGGGTTACATCTTTTTAATTGATTTTACTGTGTTTCACATCTATGTATTTTTCAGTTCTTTTCAAGTTTCCTCATTTTCTATTCCTATTATCCCTTCATTCATCAACTCTCTTTGTATTTCCACTTGTACTCCAGAGTTCTAAAGACACTTTTCTCCAGATCTTTGCACTTTCATTAACGTAGAGTCAAATGCTACTGAGAGATCTTGTCATTATTATTTCATCCTGCTCATTGCCATGAAACTAATTTCTTTTCTCATAGAACTTCACACAATCAACCAACAATCCTGTCTCTTTGTATATTTATAAAATGTAAGGATTTGTTATAAACTAGAATTAATATCTTAAAGCATTCTTTACAAAGATCGTTTCATGAAAATTCTACGTGGACTTTAATAGAGTATCTAATCTCAAATAACACAATAGGCCACATTCAAAGCTGATGTTACTGGGTACAATTTTGCTAAATTAAGCTGAACCTGTTTATATGGGAACTCAATCCAATCTGAAGTTGAAATGTGAACATGAAAATGCATCAGATAAAGCACTGGTCTCCTGTTAATGAAACTTAATGTCAAGAATTCATTTAATGTTCCAGATACATGCCACAGACATTGTCAAAAGCAAATCTAATTAAATATGTGAAGAATTTCTATAGATCTGTTCTCACTTATTGGAATGTAATAAGTGAGAGTAGATCTATGTCAATTTGCTATATTAACTCTAAACCTAGCTTCAGAATGCTGCATTCAGAAGTAAAAGATCCAGCTGTGGGTGGCTACAGAATACTAAATGCCTCATTTTCTGTACCAGGTCATTACTGAGTTCTTTATTAACATTGCTGTATACCTGAGTTGTATACCTGTGTATTATATACTATTATATACATATCTAAGTCTAAAAAAATAAAAAAAAGAAGATATAAATATATGAGCTTTGTAGACACCACAGTCATTGGTCATATCTGAATACCCCATGCAATATCTGAATACCCCATGCATATCTGAATACCCCATGCATATCTGAATACCCCATGCAATTAACACTAAATGCTGGCTCATATTTATCACTTATCAGAAGTTCATTTGAATAACAAAAGAGATAAAATACAAAACTGCACCATGAAATAGAATGGATATTCAGTCTGGAAAATACAAGTATTCATTAGGTCATATTAAGTCATGGCTACATGAAGGGTATTTAAAATGCAGAAGAGTTTGAATGAATAATAAAGTATTTTTGGAAGCTGATGTTGCAAATCAGGACAATTTTTTTCTAAATAAACAAAGTCACAAGTTCCACAGACCTTAGTGTATAATGCAAGCTTCAGCCAATTTGTATTTGTTTCTAGAGATGCACTTTTAATGAATGAGCAATTTCAAAATAGTTTTTAAGAAACAGAGACACAACAGTGGCAGACCTCCAGCAAGGCATGAAAGATAAATGTGTGTGTGTTGAAGAGGCTCACCACACTGCTTTAAGCATATCTTGGGCAGATTCAGGTTTTGAGGTCAAAAAACTGAAGTAATCTGGCCAAAAAAAGCCAAACAATTCTGTAGAAATGGCTAGGGACTAACTGTATCTTGCAATTAGTTCACAAAAAGAGAAAAACAACACATATGCTTTTGATGGAGGCATTGGTTTCTGAGACACTTTTATGTCATTTCATCCTCAGCCTTCCTGAAAAATTGTGACTTTCTGTTTATAAATGCTGGGAATTTTGTAGAAGCAGGGAAATGACAACTTCAGTCACTGCACTGATTGAACTTCATGAATGTAGCCCATTCTGTAGCACAGAAATTTCTATTTCTGTGTCAGTTATTTAATTGACAAATGATAAATACAGATCAAGAGTACTGTGACAGCTATAATGAAAAGAGAGGTACAAATATATTGTCAAAGGCAGCTAGTTTTGTGCTCTGCCTGTCTATGTATACATGTATGCATGTATGTATGTAGTTATGTAGCTATCAGGTTCAGGGGTGAAGTCACCTTTTTATATTTGCCTGGTATAATTCTTTAGCTAAAACTGGAATCTTTTCTCTTTTAAATGGGCTCAGCTATGTCCTCTACTCTGTCTAGAAAACAGAGCAAACAGAGCAAAGAGTACTCTCTTTTTCACCTCAGCTGGAATAACTAAGCTTCTTTTGACTTATTTAGTGTACAGAGATGCCTTTTGGTCTTAGAGCTCTGTTACTGTGAAAAATGGAGTAATGTAGGCATTTTGCTGCTTCCCTTCCTTAAAGATTCTTAAATAATGTTACTGTTAAGATATTTCTTCATGCCTTGAACTGCCTCGCATTACAGTTCTACTGCTTCCCCAGTACCTTTGTTTTGTTTCAAGAAGTTTCATGTCTGAGAACTACGTCTGTGAACATGAATTTCCTCATCATTTCCAACTATTTTTTTCTAAAACAATGGTAAATTATTTTAAATTTTGCACATTTAAAAATAATTATAATCATCTTATTAGACATATGGCATTCATCCCTCTTTGCTCCAACAACACAAAGTGAAAATTTGAAAGGGGGCTTTTGTAATACAACTCTACCTTCTGTCAGAGGTCAAAAAGTAGATTTTATATGAGATATAGCAGACTATTGCAATTATTTGATTAATGAGTTGCATTGTCTTATACTTTTCTTCCGTGATAATGAAAGCAAATGAGTTTATGTTTACTTGAATATATTAATCCGCTTTAATTACATGAAATAAAATAATAATGTAATTTGCACTAAATAATACTGCAAACATTAGTTGCCAATTAGATTTTGCTTAATAAATTAGTTGTGAATGAGCTCTGGGAGAAAAAATGTTTGAAAATTTTGTTTTCTCAATCCAATTGTTTCATGGACACAAAAAAATCCCCTTAGACATCAACAATTTTAAATTAAATGTTTTTCTTATTGGTACCCTGCTGACTGTTACCCTCAAATGAAATGCTGAAATATAACAAAGTCTCTGAAGTTCAATCTAGTGCCAAATAATCAAAGTTTTAAAATCATGTTATGAAAATGTGGGTTTATTCAAATCTTTGCATTCAAAACCATTTAACAAAGTACTGAAAAGACCTTCATATGTTTCCATGGATATTATTATCACTTAGAATTTCCCTATATAACATCAATAGATAAGCAATTTTTGTTCCTTAGAAAAATTCCCATTTATAAAATATAATAACATTCTTTGTCTGGAATAATCTGTCTAATATAATTTTTTTCCTTAAAACTATAAACCACAGATTATGAAAAATTAACTGAAATAGTATACTGAAGTAGGTGAGTTTATTGATTAAATTAAGAGTGCATATTAACATTTTGCAGAGATATACTATTTTTCCAGTGCATTCTAGTGTTGTTAAATGCCAAATGATCTCAGTTATGAGCAAAAGGCATGAAAGCACTAAACAAGCCTAGTGAAGTTTCTCTGTCTATAATGAACAAAAAAGGCTGAGAAAAAATGTCTCATTAGACACATTTTATGTTTCTAGAAAATTCTTGAATCAAATATTTTTTTGAAATAAGAAATATCAAGCAAGCAATAATTGGGAAGCAAGTTGTACAGATTTTTAAATAGTTAAAATAACTAAAGAAGATGTTCTGTCTTTGATATGCTCTATATAGCCTATTTATTTAATATTGAAGCAACTCTGCCATTACTTTTCTGAGGGAACACTCCTTTTAAAAACCCCCAAAACTTAGAGACCAGGCTTTCACCAAGATGTGTGAATTTTTCCACATGCTCTGACTTGTAAAACACATCCACAGATTTGCTGTTTGGAAATCCCATACATGTGGGTTAAAAAAAAAAAAAAGAGTAAGTAGAAATTTCTTGAGACACTTGCCTGTGATTTACGTATGCCAATAATGTGACTGGAGCAGTTAAAGAAGTGTCCAGATTTTTCACTGTGGAGAATGTATAGAGAGAACCTGGGAGTGGCACAGCTAATCTAATTCATTTAGGATAGGTCTAAGTTCCTGGCATAAGTACATTGGCAGTGTTAGTCTAAGGCTTCTACAGTTTCTTGGTCTTTTTTCTTTTTCCTCAAAAAGGGTATTTCTTTTCTTAGAGCTTTTATTTTTTATTTACATTTTTTTTAAAAACATCTTAAAACTTTATACTTAAGGAAGTCCTTTTATGATATTTGATCACTACTCATTTACAAGTTAGATTAAGGAATAAAAAAGAAAGAATAATAAAATATTAGCACAGAACAAACCAAAAATACTTAGTAATATCCTGTAAAATTCTTCTGTCCACAGTGGTATTGAGTGGTAGAAAGGAATCTCAATCTGAAATTTTCATGTCCTCTTCAAAACTTCTGATTATTAAATTTAAAATTAAAGTTACACTGGTGATGATTATTTTTTAATAAATTTCCAGGTAATCTTAAACATATAAACTAAGTTTGTACTAAAACCCCATGTTCGACTTAATGACTCAAGTGTGTTTACATTTGATGAACCTAGCTTATTTAAATGTAAGGTAGTTAAATCATTCAAGTGTTACATTATTATTTTTAGATATTATTGTTGATATTATTAGTAGTCTTTGATCTCAACTATATTTTTTAGTGAAATAATACCTATGTAGACCAATGATTTTCCAATGTCTCTACCTGTAGGCAATAAATCAATTTTTTATCAAATTTTGATAACTTTAGGATGCAACACTATCCCATCCTTTGCAGAAAGTGAACATGAAGCTTAAGGAATCAGTTTCTGAAAGTTGCATTCAGAAGGCAAAGATTAGGAAGTTGTTGCATATTCATGATGGTTGGTGAATTGTTCTCCTGAGAGATGATACGTTATTTCAAGTGCTGAGTTAACTGAAAATGTGGTTATATATCACACATTTATTTTAGTGATTGTGCCAAGAAGTAGTGAGGTTAGTTAAAATTCTACTACACCTCACAGAAAAGAAGTAGCTTTAGTATTACTCAGTCCTCCCACTTTCTGCAATAAATGTATTGAAAGCATTGAAAAGCTGTAAATTAGTCACAGTCACTTGATGTTGCTGAAGTATATTATTATTTTCAGAAAAACTTTTTTAAAATATGAAACATCAGAATCTCTTCTTTCCTGTTTTAGTATCAATACAAAGAAATAACGCTAGTAGATAATTTAATGACGTTCACTACTTAATTTAGAAAGAAGGTTCAATGCTCATGCAAACAGATGTGTGGAAAGGGATAATCACATATTTTAAATGCTTTCTTTAAGAAGACAGATTATCTTTTCAGTAACATATCTGATATTACTTTTCTGAAAATATAAATCTACAATAGTCTGCAATAATCTGCTTTGTCTATTTCGAAGTTCTCTTCCTGAACATTCTGACAAACATAAAATTTGGCAGTGTTACTAATTTGAACTCATCAATGTAGAAAAATACCTTTTGTGATCATTATTTTCTGAACCATCTAAATTACAGGTAGTATAACACTTTTCCTGGCCCTTAGCAAAATCCTGACAATTTATTACAGAGTCAGCCCATTGATTTTCTTCCAGACCCATGACTGTTATTTTTTTGGATGATTTTTTGGGCAGTATATGGTTAGTATTGCTGTTCAGGCTCCTATAGCATCAGTGTTCTATGTCTTATTTAAATGATTTTTAACAAAACCTATTGTGCAGGAGATAGATTACGGTGATCCTCTGATTTTGGGATTAATATACTTGTGCTATCTCCTTGTGTTGTAAATGGGCCTATGGTGTGCTGAGAGCATACCTAACAGATACAACTTGGCCTTTGGGAACAGTATAGCCTTACCTCTTTTCCGCATATGATTGCTACAGATTTTGTTTAGAGAGTAGTTATAAATGTCTCCAGAATATGACTCCTAAGGATCTTTCAGATCTAGTGTGATTTGAGGCCTCTACAGTTTTTGGCAGCAGTCAGGGCACAAGGGATATGGGTAACTGAATTAGCTGCTCCTTATGCCTGCCTAAAGATCAAAATTAGATAGAATTCTGCTTTTAGGCACCAAAATAGACTTTCTGCATCTTGCCCTAAGTGACATTCACAAGGCTGTGAAGAATGTGTGGGGAGTAAAAGCTCAGCCCAGCTCGGTTTCTCCTCATGCCAGGCTCTTTCTTTGTGTTTCCAGTGTTAATTCAGCAGTAATTGCCTGAGGGATGATGTTTTCATTGATGCAAATATCTTTAAGATAAATATCTCTGTTTTTTAATGTTTTAATTCTCAGTCCAGAAGACTGAGAATAACTGATTCAGTTTGATCCATTAGGGTCAGTGTTAGGATGGAAGGACTAGTGTTGCCGACACTATTAGCAAGAGCTTAATCCTCTAACATGTCAGTGTCATATATATAAAGTTTCAGCAAGCAATTCACTTTGTCTTAGTAGTATCGATTATTAAAACCTAAATGACTTCTCTTTCCATCACTTTCCCTTTCTTCTTTTTATTCCCCCTTTTCCCTTTCTTCTTTTTATTCCCCCTTTTCCCTTTTCTTGCCCTTTGACTAAGACAGACCTATATTTATCCTAACCTGAATAGTGTGACAATTTCAAATAAGACAGAGGGAAAAGTATTCATCAAGAAACACATTCCTGAATTGCATAAGGTTTTAGACAGAGGGAAAAGGGTCAGAAAACTGAAGCATGGAATTTAATGTTACTAAGTGGAAGGAAATATTTTGGTTTTATTATTAGTTTATCATGCTACTTAGCAGAATAAAAGAAGCATTCTAAGAAAGTCTGCTGCTTTACAACTACAGAAAATGCGAAAGAGTGACTTGGATCAAGCTTTTTCTGGAAAAAAAAAATATAAGGCAACAGAAGAAGAAACTCTCTGACATTAACTTTTATGAAGCAATTAAAATTCTCACTGCAGCTCCATATTTGCATGTGAACTATGACCAATCATTCACTCTGGAAACAGTATGAGATAAATTTATGATTTAGCTTGTGTTCTGTATGGCTCAATACAAATGAATCAAACAATATGTGATAAATTTCATGGACTGTTAAGTTTTACCTCTGCTGATGTAAATCACAGGTGGAATCATACTATGGATGTATGTTACTGGGTTGAAGAAACTGTAAAGTAGAAAGCCAGATCTTGTTCTTAGTAGCCAGGCTTCTATACAGTGAAAACCACAGTAAGGAGAGAGAATTGTGGAAAAAAAATAAGCTTATTGCATTCAAGAAACCCATTGAACAGCAGCCATGAAACTATATGTTCAGACCACCTACAGAGACACTGCAGAACTTAACCAGTGATAACAAGAAGATCAGGCATGTCATGAAGAAAACAGGCTTATATTTCCACTATATGAAACTAAGCACTTGTGATTTTTCTCCTTATGGTGCATATTTACATGAAATTTTGAAATAATACACAATCTACTGTAAATTTGAAGTTTCCAATCAGCTACTGATTCCGGGGATATCATAGGTGAGAATTTCATTGTGACTTTTCTTATTAACAGAAGTTTTCTATAAAGATCTGCATAAAGTATTCACTTAATATCTTCTTTTGAATTTTCTCAGTTTACTTTTCACTTTAGACTTGTCTAAGGAAGAGTCCTTCCTTGACAGCTGTCTCTTTTTAGATGTTAATTCACCATTTAAAGACCCTTTGCAGAGACTAACTTCCAAATATTCACTTCAGATAAAGTATACAGGGGATTGGGTAATAGGGGGTGTGTGTGGCTGTTCTTTTCTGTTCTACAGCCAACAGTCCTGTCTAACTCAGTAAGTGAGCTAGAAAGCTAAGGAAAATTTTACATTTCACATAGATAATTTTGACCTATAGTGAAGAATATTTCTGTTCCAAGTTCTAGGTGTGGGGTATATCTCATTTACAATCTACTTGTGCTCCACTATATAATTGTTGTACAGCATTGAAAGATTACTGTTCTATACAATTAAGCTTTTGAGAAAGAAAGCAAATAAGTCCTTTAAATCTAAATATTTACAAGACCTCTGTAGACCAAGACCAGACTGTTGGTAGGCTTCAAAAGCAGAAAGTTCACAGACACCCAGGCCTTGAAAAGAAATGGCACCTCACAGAAGATGAAGGTTGTCATGGAACATCTTGACCCAAAGGTTAAATTCTGGTCTTTTGTTACTTATGTCTGAGGAAGGGAGCTTCATTTCAGCTAGAGGACCAATGTCCCTGTAAGCACATTAAAACCAAAGCACAACATTGGAAAAAGTGGCTGAAAATACTAGTTAAGTTTCAAAAGGATTTCAAGCTCAGTCCTGATTACATTGGTCCAGTAATTTTTTAACAAGTAAGTTCAATCATTTCAGAGAGAATGAATATAAGAAATTTTAGGTAAAAAATATCAAAAAAAATCACAAGAACAATTAAGGGAAAAAGAAGGGGGAAAAGTATAAAAAGAAAGTAAAAAAGGAGATGGAAACTGTACCCAAAGTCCTACCAAATCTGTTTGGTTTGTCACCAAGCAATAAATCCACTGACCACATTTTTGTACAAACACAAGCAGCTGTGCCTTTCTGACTATCATTAGCGAACTCTCCCTGATGTTCTCAGACACAAGTCATTTAGCTGGCTTTGAGCAAATGTCTCATTAATAATCTTCTTTGTTTTTGTTGGTTGGTTCATTAAGTTCATGCATGCATAAAGTTGCTGTTGCTGCAGATAATGTGCAAAGCCTTTATAAACCAAGGCTTTTCAAACTGTTAAAACACTTATTAATTCAGGAAGATGCTACACATTTCTAAAATATTACTTCAGCCAACGCAATTGATGTCTTCTGTTGCTTTTTTTTTTTTTCTTCCACAACAGGCTTAGTGAGTTTTCAGATTTTCTGTTTGAGATCAACTCTCTGCTGAGAAGACATCTTTTCCAGAAAATAGTTCTCTCTGCCCTTTCCCAACCTATATTTATTTTCACCACTCAGGATACCATGGTGCTGAGCATGGTTGTACCAGTTCCTGCTTTCTTTGAACTGCACTCCAAAAATAAACCATCTGTAAGTATATATCCAAAGTTTTAAAATGCTGTATTATTTTCTGCATTACAAAATTGAATCAAGGTGTTTTGTTTTCTTCAGAAGAGTTCTATCTGACACAAAACAAAACACTGGAAATACTAGTAAGAATAGCAAAATTAAAAAGGAGAGCGAGATGATTACTCTCCTGAGGGAGTGCTATAGCTTTCTAAGCTATAGAGACATGCTGGGGAAGTGCTTCCAGTCCCTCCTCCAGACTCTGTCACACTCTGAATAAATTGCTGGATATTCGCTGGTGCATTGGCTGGAATCCATCAACAAGGCAAATGGTCTAACAGCCATGCTGGAATCATTTATGCAGTCTGGAATGATGACTGTTTAAGCATTTTCATACAAAGAAAAAACATATAAGCAGAGACAGTGAAAGCTCTGTCTCAGAATATCTAAATAGCAAGTGATTAAGACGTTCATGCAGGAAGTATATGAGTTCAAATTCTGGTCCCGTATTAAGCAGAGGCTTTAAACTCTTTGGGCTATTTTATTTCATTTCTTTTTTTCCTTGTAAATTTCTGTTCAGTAAACTATCCAATTTCTAGGACTGCACCACTCGCTAGCTTTTTCATTTGCACCATTCTAGTTTCTACAGAACTGAAATGTGGGCTTTAAGATTCTCACAGTGAGGGTGGCATTTAACCCAAGCCTCTGTAACCAGTTCACTGCTGAGGCACTGAATACAACCTATTAACGGCACCATTTCCTATGTTTCTTCTTTATATTTATATTTTTCTTGAGATAAAAATATTGAATAAATTTAACCTTAAATTAAAAAGTAGTTTTCTTGTACAGAGAAATACTTTTTGGCCATATTTAATGTTCAAAAACAAACAAAAAAGAAGTCTCAGATGTAGTGCCAAGGAGTGTTCAGAAAAAGAGGCATGCTGTTATAGGCAAGAGAGAAAAGTTATGAGCAAAAGAGAATCTGAGGGAGACCAAGATAAAAATTCCCAATTCCTTCTTAGTACAGCTATAGCTGTGCTCATTGCATTTTTTAATTTAACCTGATTGTATATGCAGGCTTTGGAATAGACAATTATTATCAACTCATGTTTTTAGATAGATATCCTCTGTTCTATTAATGTTAGCAGAGCAAGAGATAGTTCATTTATTTCTGCCATAAGAAATTGTTACTTTATTGCATTTCTGGCAGATTATGGCTGCTCTTCCTCAACAACTAGAGGAGCACTAGCAACAACCTATGCCTTCTCACATTGCCCACAGAAAGGACAACAACAGTTTGATAGAATACTTTATTTAATATTTGGATTAGTCAGTTATTCTGACTTTATTTTATTATTATTATGTTAAATTTTTCACTATATATGTAATGTGAGTCTAAATAAACAAGGCCACATAGAACTCCTTATATTGGATGGGAACTCACATAATTTACTATGCAGATAGCTTTAGCAGAGATTACTTTCAAAATTTGTCTTCTCATCCCTTCTAAATGGGAAATATGCATTACAGTTTCAAAAGTGACTGAATTATGTGAAGATTTCAGTCTTGGTGCTATTGATTTAAAATGCTATTTCAGCTCCTAAATCACTTAAGCGATTTTGGTAAAAAAACCTGTCCTTTTGTTCCTTGCATTTGATAGTTGTATTTTACTTCGGAAAGAAAATGAAAATTAATGAGGCTTGTAGTTCAGAAGAGAAAAATAACCCCCTGCAATAACACCTGAGGATTCACATGGCAGGGATGGATCTCATTATTTCAGCCACTCTTACTATTTTCGCTTTTCAATCCTCAAGTTCATTTAATGCAGTTGGAGTATGAGACAAAAAAGTTATGTTCTGATTTTTTAATTTACCAGCTCACCAGTGCAGATTTCATAGACTCACTGCCTTCAAAGTAATGGAGTGGAATTCAATACATATTGTATCTTCTTTTAAAAGGAATATAAATAGCGTGAAAACTGTATTTTTCTTGTTTCTGGTTCTCAGATTTCAAAACCTTGCCCACTAGGATAGATGGCATCAGTGCACACAAGAAACGTGGCTTCTTATGTATTGTTTCAGGAAAGATATATAGCATGGCAAGACTCCTTCTGGGTTTAAAACTTGGCAAAATGATTTTTAAGAAGGGTATGAATGAATGCAAGACTTTTGATAAATGTCTAAAGAGAAGTACCTTGCAAGATTTCACTCTGATTTGGTTCAGCACATTTATTGATTTTGTGTATGTTACATGATGAGCAGCTTCTACAGAAATCTATGGAAACAGGATGTACCACCCCAAATGAGTTCAGTGCACAGTGCATTTGTGAATGAGGCAGCAGGTAAACGCTCCTGGTGCTGCAGTTTATATGTATTCCAAGATACTAGTGAGAGCATGCAATCAGGTAGTACCCTTGCCATGAAGGTTAGCATGTTCTTCTGGTATCTATTGCTGGGTTTAGGAGCTAAACAGTTAACTAAACAGCGTGACAATTCAAGGCAGTGTAGGAACCAAGTAGAAGGGCAGGGAAACCTAGAAAGATGTAGAATTGTGGGAAGAAAATTGAGGGAAGAGAAGCAATAAAAAGAAGCCTGAAACCACTGGACATAATTTGGTTATGAAGAAAAATGACATGTTTATTTCTGTTCAGTGTGTTTCTGTATAGGATTTATTTTGGGTATAAGACACCAAAATGGGTGCATCTACATATCCATATGAATGTCTAAGCTCTCATTATATTTAATGAAGATTTAGTTAACAGAATCAGTGGAGCCTGGAGAACTGTTACACATGTCAACACTGGATAGAGAGATGACCTGCAGTTTTCTGGCTTGGTGGCTGGGCCAGGTGGCATACCAGCAGAGCAAGCAAGCTGGCTTTGCACAGCTGTGTGGACAATTCAGGTGAGTTACCTGTGTCTTTGTGTAGATCTTCCTCCTTATTGGAATGCCTTTCTTCTAAGAGTTACATGGATGTATCTTTTTAATTTGTTTCAATAGTTGGACTCAATGACCTTAAAGGTCCTTTCTAACCTAAATTATTCTGTGATCTAGGATAACAGTGGTATATGACACCTCCACTTCATTTTATCTCAGGGGAGAAAAGAGTCATGCTTGGCTGACCTCTGACTTGTAACTTCTTTTTTATTCCTTCTAGTGTTTCTGGAAACCACATATGCTTTAGTTTCTGAGGCAAGGCTGCATTTCAGAGAAATTTAAAGTTTTTTATGGAAATATTTTTCTCTTTTCCAAACCACTTTTTCTCTTCATTATTTGCAAGGGTTCTGTTACTGTGAAGTTAATATTTTTTCCCTTCCTGCACCTTTACTCCTAAGAAAATAATGAAACTGCATAAAAGAATCTGTAACCCTAACTATTCTATGATTCTACGATTTTATGTTTGCCAGATTGAAACATTCACTGTGAACAAAAAAAGCAATTGAAATAAAAGCGTGACTCAGGAAAATTTTCCCTTCTTTTCCAATAATTTTGATGGCCATTTCTTGCATCTGATTCACAAAATGATGAAGGGAGGTTTAGACTGGATATTAGGAAAGTTTTCTTCAGAGAGAGGGTGGTCAGGTATTGGAACAGGCTCCCCAGGAAACTGGTGGAATCACCATCCCTGGAAGTGTTCAAAAACTTTGTAGATAACACCGTATCACCTCAGTAGTATGGTTTAGTGGTGGTCTTGGCAGCCCTGTGGTAAGGGTTAGACTTGATGATCTTAAAGGTCTTTTCCAACCTAGTTGGTTCTCTGTTTCTATGAATGTTGCTACCTGTGATGTTTTCCAAGTGGCTGTTGACTTCCAGAAAGCTTTTTGGTTTCTGAAATAGTAAGGTGTAGGTACCTGAAGTAAGTCTGTGATCAGAATACCCAAAAGAAAACATATCTGAGTACTTTGCTGTGAGGCTTTACAGCAAGAAATCTGTTAAATGTACTTCTGAGGTTCTTAATCACTTTCAATGTGGAAGTCACCCAAGACCTTGGCAATAAATCACAATTCATTGTAAAATTTTACTTCAGTTGTAGCCTGGGATAAAGCTTTAATTAAAAGTTAAATACAAAAGCTAGATTGATGTCATTAGAATAAATTTTTCTAAGGAGGTGTCAGGATGAGAATAAGGGTATTTCCAAAAAGGGCAATACCATGTAAATGAAACAAAACCTCATCATTAGTAATGGAGAGGAGTGAGTTCTAATACATTGTGACATGATTTACTTAACAGAATCTCCATTGCTTGAGTGATTTCAAAATGGATTTATCATGAGAAGCATCATTATACCATTGTGCAAAGTTGGAAAGTGAAAGACAACATTACATGGATTTTTATATATTGCCATTTCTAATGAGTAAACAATAAAACAATGACATTATTTTTAAAACTGCAAGAAAAGAAAAAAAAGCAAAAATGCCAAATTCCCTTGTTTTACTCCCACAAGACTCTCAGTGGCATCATCAGGAAAAAAAGTAATCAGGAAAAGTAAGCAATGCTTAATTTATTGTTTAGAATCTTAGAATCATAGAAGAGTTAGGGTTGGAAGGGACCTTAAGATCATCTAGTTCCAAC
>JBAFWW010042329.1:0-22430 GCA_036873685.1 Agapornis canus
ACAGGCTGGGAAAGTTGGGACTGTTCAGCCTGGAGAAGAGAAGGCTGCATGGAGATCTCACAGCAGCCTTCCAGTATCTGAAGGGCACCTACAAGGATACTGGAGAGGGACACTTCATCAGGAACTGTAGTGACAGGACAAGGGGTAATAGGTTTAAACTTCAGGGGAGATTTAGGTTAGATATAAGGAAGAAATTCTTTACTGTGGGAGTGGTGAGTCACTGGAATGGCTTGCCCAAGGAAGCTGTGAATGCGCCACCCCTGGAATTGTTCAAGACCAGTCTGGACAGGGCTTGGAGCAACTTGGGTCTAGTGGAAGGTGTTTATTTCTCCAGAGCAGCATAATATGGCTATCATTCCAAATTTACAGAATTTTAAGTAGTGGCCTATGAATAGCCTGTTTGCATTAATTTGGCCAATTGTTCTCTGAAGTACTATCACTGCACTTAAAATAGCTGTACCATTTGATTATCTCTCTTGCTATTTGCCTGGACCTGCAACCTCTGCAATAATAGCTGCATTTTCACCTCTGTGACTGGTAACTGTTTACAGTGTTCCTTATTTTCTGACCATACAATGCTTAAAAACATTATGACTGCAACTTCCATTATCCCTGTTACACAGATTTGGGAACCAAAGCTCAGGAAATAATTCACCTTGGAATATCTACAAGCATGGGTATGAGTAAAGCTAGGCAGCCCAAAGACAATGCCATATCATGGGATTCTGGTTTTGGGTAACCCTTCCAGAAAGCATTAGTTTTAGATGGAAGTGGAAATTTTCAACCTTACTTTAAGTGTTTTTCCTACAGCATCTTCTTTTGCCCTATAATTTTGAGGACTATTATTTTTTTTCCCATGTTTGGTCTCACATTAAGACTCCATCCAGAATTTTTTGTTATATTAAACAATCTTTTTGCAACCATGACAACCCCTAATAAAACTCAGTAAGAATTTTCAAGATGTTCCTTCCCCCAGCCCTTTCCTCTGCTCATCACTACGAAGTTAAATAAGAATATAATGTAAAAAAGTTTTATGTGATCCCTTTGATCTCCTTTGGATAGGACTTTCAAGGTTCTGAAAATGGTATAACCTACCTCCTATCAGCTTCATTATCATAATCTGTAATTTGTTATTCAGGATAATACAACTGGATTCAGTATTTCAAGTAAGTTCTCCCTGTGCATGCAAACATAAGTCATTGAAGGTTTCAGTAATTAACAACAAGCATTTGAATTTAAATTTGTTCCAGAATTAAGATCAACTGTTATTTGCAGGATCATGTCATACTAGCCAATATCATATAGTTGACAGATAGACACTTAATGACCCAGTACACTTTTTCTCCAGGAATCACTGGCATGCCAAGGCGACATAAACAGGGCATGATGAAGAATAACAGCAGTAGGTAATGCAGGGAGTGATTCAGAATCCACAGTGATCCAGAAGTTTTATACTAACTCACTAGACACTAGATTTGACTTCACCATATAGACATTAATAATGCAAATAGTTAAAATAGATCATAATAATGGTCATCTGAATCACAAAGATAATGGTAGAGAACTGACTGACACAAAGTGTACTCTCAGATGTCTTATTAGTCCTACTCTTGAGAGTTTCATTTGTAAGAAATGAAGGATGCAAAAAGAGAACAGTGAAATTTGTGACCTTTCATCACAGCTGGAATAAATCAACTCTAAAATGAAAGGGCATAACACTAGCACTCCGCATTCTCCACAATGAGAAGCCTCATCCATCTCCTAGAAGAAAAAGGGATTCTTGGCAAACTGAGCTGGCTGACAGTGTTCTGACTTGTTTGAGCCAGCTATTTCAGGGTGATTCATTAAGATCTATTAACACAAAATTTAAGATCCCTGACTTTTCACTATTTATTTCAGAATTAGAAATTCTGCTGCAGACAGGTCAATTAAACCCTGTATTATTACCAAGCTGAGAAAGTAAAAAAAGACTTTTATTTTTCTTTAACTCATTTATAGATGGGGCAGGCCAATTATACTGAGTACTACAACTGTACTGAAATCAGAAATGGAAGATTCAGGAATCACTGAACTTAAGTTCATAGCTCTACAGAAATTGCATATACAGAATATATATATGCATGAAATAATTATGATTAGCATGTATCACAGTATGATTTTAATGTTTACCCCCTTCAGGGGGATTGTACTTGTATTCCTTCAGTTCTCTGTGACAAAAAGACAGAAAGAAGATCATAGTTGCTTAGAGGAATCTGAAGCATTTAATGCAGTTCTGGTTAGTTCCTATACAACATGATGATCTGACCTTACTGGTCTCACCTCATTCCAGAAACACCTAGCCCTGACAATGTTGCTCACAGACCCTAACTGAAGCATCTTCACAGACTGTCTTGCAATTATTAGATACAGCCTGTGAGAAAGATGATCTACAAAAGTGTTTTGCATTTGTTAAGGTGCTGCATCAAGCTAGTCAATAGAAAACACTGCATATGCATTTCTGGATGCAGACTTCCCTGCTCAGAGACAAAATGCCTCTGTTGACCTCATATCAGAGGCAAGGCTTTTTTTTATTAAATTTGGGTGTGCAACTGAGAGGGTTTATATTAATTTAGGAGTAGGTTTCAGCAGTGCTCTCTGACTGCATATGCTACCTTAGTGGCTATGTGCCCTCATCCAAACAGTGATGGATGTGCGCCAAGTTTTCAACTCGATCTGCAATTCACATCCACATTTTAGTCTGTGTGAATGAAACATTTGGCTTTCATATGTAAATAGATGACTATACCAAAAGGAATGAAGGACTCCTGGTGGCAGGTGGAGAAGAGATGACTCAGCAATCAGGTTTTGAGTGTCCACTGCTTGGATGTGGAGGAAATAGCCTTGCATTTCAGTGGAGCCGTCCATAGCTCTCCTCTCTGGGGAAGTTCCATACCCAGATGTGTTTCAGGAATGCTGTGGACATGGCTGTGGCACCAGGCTCACCCAAGCTGCCCATCTAACACCAGCCTAGGTCATGATCAAGGCAAGTGCCAGCCACCTCAGTCCACAGGAGCCACTTGTGCTGAGCACGTGTGAGCACCTATAAAACTTTACAGCTCAAAATTAAGGCATCAAGAGTAAACAAATGATGAATTGTGTCCTTTTGGGATACATTTCCACATATGGTGGGTTTTATTTTTTTGGTGCTCACTCTTCCTGGTTTGCACCACATAAGTACTTTCTTAATCTCTAGGAATGGGAAAAAAAAAAATGCAAACAGATAAAAGTGGCTCTCTCATCCTTCCATCTCATTCTACCCAGTGGTCTAATGCTCTTTCTAGCAAAACCAAGAATAGATTTGATTGCATCATTCACAGATCACCGGTCATGTAATTTTTTGTAACTTGTCTGTAAAGCACTACTGGAGCAATAGAAATAAGGAGAAAGTAAAAATAAAAATCACTCAGTGGTTGATATAACTCTCTCACATTTTGTATTACTGAAAATCTTTTTTTTTTTTGCTTCTTGGCTTTTTGTTTTCCCCCCTAAAAAATAGTAAAACTGAAGAAAGGTCGGGATGTCATATGTCAACTTCTCTAACAGATTTACTCAGTTTCATTTAGTCAATTACACAGGACCCCACAAGTATCCCAGACCATATTCCCTCTACATGACACTCTCTATTTTACATCTACTGTAAAATAATTACAGTGTTGCTAAAGCCAGTATGCAGCAACTTGTAGAGTACAAAATGCAAGGCTGTTTGGCACTCCCCAGCTAAGTGAGACAAAAAATATCATTGTGTTCAGAAATTAATACTAAAACACACACAAAAAAAATTATAGAAGTTCCAGCATAAAAAGAAAAAATAAAATCACTGCTTTCATTTATTTTGCTCATAATGCTTTTCTGTCTTGGCAAGAGTTTCCTTAGCACACAAAAATACTGACATGATTAAAAATCACTGATGGCTTAGAAAGTGTAGGAATACGGGCATTGTGAAAGAGACTATAAGGTGACCTGGAGAGACAAGGCAATAGGCTGCAGGAAAGGTATACAAAATTAAAAGGAAATATATGGAAATGGAAGGTAAAATGACTTACAGGATTACAAAGTAATAAGTAATTACAAAGTAATTAGTAATTACAAAGTAATAACCTTGCAAGACACAAGTTTTTTCCATAAATATTTATCTACATTAACTCCATGTAAACAACAAAGATTAATACTGTGCCAATGTCCTCGTCCTGATGAAGGATTTCAGAACAATAAAGCCAGCCTATTCCTCAGGTTTAGAAAGAAGAAATGCAATGTTACTACTGAGGCAGAATAAAGAGAAGCCTACAGCACTCAAAAATAAAAAAACAACAAAAAAAAGTTTTTTTAGAGAAAAACTTCCAGTCTGCAAAATGGCAGAGCAGACTGTAAAAAAAGTAAAAATCAGTTTATACATAAAAGTATTCATGACAATGTGTGGCTATATAAAAAATCCTGAGATGTTAACAAAGTGTTCTCAGGATCTCATTGCTGTTAATTTTATGCCATCATTGTAAATAAGTTTAAAGCTCTTTTAAAAAAAAAAAAATAAGTTATCATAGGTAACAGTGTATGGAACAATTGTCTCTACACAGCTGAAATTGACTTTATCATCAATCACTGTCACATTTGAGCCATACATATTTATACAATGTCACAGCAACACGTTAGCATTATGCAACACTAAAGAGCTGAGGGTCACCAAATAGTTTTGAGACTTAATATTTACAGCAGAACATTTTGATCACTTTGGGTCATTTGGTACTATTTCCTCCTCCTGATGCATCCATGAACAATAGAAAATACATCTGGTAGCTGCACCTGAGTTAATCACACTCACTAGTCTTGCTTTAAAGTCAGTGAAGAAACTTTCAGACCATCACCCATCTAATTTTAAAGTAAGCACCTAAAATAGATCAGAAGTATTGTAGCTTGGAAGGCTATATTTCTGTTCCTTGATTACAAAAAGAGCCTACAAAGGCTACAGATGTCTCCACTGTAGTTTTCTAAAGCTAAGTGAGATTAATTCCACTAATACATTTTAATTCTTTATTTTTGTGTAAAAAATTCTCATGTGTCCATAAGTAAAGGTAAAGCTTCTGTGAGCACCAGTGCTCACTTTGCTTGTTTCATCAAATCTCCCAAGATTCTGCCAAAGCAGCATATAATATTCCAAATATATGTACACTGCACTGTATTTAACATTTTGGGTCTCAGTCAAAATGCTACTGTCTTCAAGGTAGTATTTTCTTAAAGGAATTAATTATTCATATCCTCAGAAAATGTTATGATAAGGAGGAACAGCTTATGTCACTTAACTTCAGACATCTAAAAGTTACCGATATAAGACTGAGCCAGTCACCCTAAGTTCCCTTGGTATTCACTGGAAAGAAACTGGTACCTCCAAAGGGCAATCCATCTGACCTCTCCTAGATACTGGTATTAGGATGAGACGAATCCTTCCCTTTTGGTTCCCTTTTTTTTTTGTTGTTTAAAAAGAAAAAATAGGGTGGGATACTTTTTTTTTTTTTTTTTTTTTAATGCCTAAACTAGGGCAAAAATGTTAGGCTACTTTGTACAGAAAGCTCCTAAGAATGTAATGGGCCAAACTGAACTCTGTTCAAACCAGTTTTTATAGGCTAAATTTACTTGCACTCTTAGAGTAATAAATTAACTCTTCCTATACCGGTGTCATACTATAGATAAGATTACGTAGGAGACTTTCAATAGAGGCACAGGCTCAAAGCCAAATGCAGAACCCGACCTTCAGTAAATGCAGATTTAGAAACTTGACAGGGTTAGGTGGAGAGGAATGGTAAGTTTGGAAAAAACTGACTGGAATATAAGAGGAATAACATTTTTTTGTTCAATTAATTCACAAGAACTATCCTATATCAAATGTATACTTAGAATTTGTAATTGAAATTGTTCCTAATATATGGAAATTGCTTGTAAAGTAGGAAAATTTATTTTGTCTTATCCTGAGTTTCCATTGATCTGATTTGCCAAATTGGGCATGAAATGATTTGAAGCTTTTTGTCAGGGTTCTGTGGTTGTGCATTCTTTTTTAAATACTAGCTTGAACTATAAACATCACACCTTCATACAAATTGCAAACAAAACAAAAACATTGTCAAACTTTTCTTTTTGTTACCACAGAAACAGAAAAAACAACTCTCCTCATATGATAATATTTAAAAATCTATAATAAAGACTAATGTATGGAGGGAAAAAAAAAAGTAAGATTCCTTGCATTTTTCAGCTAAATACTATAGAAGGTCAGGCTGGAAGGGGCCCTAAGCAACCGCATCTAGCTGAAGGTGCCCCTGCTCATTGCAGGGGGGACTGGACTAGATGACCTTCAAGTTCCCTTCCAAACCATTCTATGATTTAATGATTTTGTAAGCTAGTATTTTCATATGTTTATGACTTTCTGTAGAGCAAGCGTACAAAATAGCTGTCCTGAAGTCAGTAGGAACATTTCCAAGAAACTGGTTAGGGTCAGGCTTCCAAATGGCTTTGGGTGTATCAAGATTGTTTTGTACCCAGACTGTGTGCTCTCTTCCCTCACTTATCCTGTTTATGATAGTGGCTCTTATTTACGCAACACAAATAGTGTATCTGACATGTTACTGGAGAAAGACAAAACTTCTTTTGGTCAGGTGTGGGGCAGGATAGAAGGGACATACATGCATGAGCACTATGGAGTGGGAGAGCATTAGGATAAAAAAAAAAGACCAGTCTGTGAGAAGTATCATCAACTGAAGTACAAGACTAGCATCATGAATACCTTGACATCTCAAAGACTTCATTCTCACTGGTTTTAAAGCATATTTGACTACATTTAGAATCCTGATATAACTGAGGTATCAACAACCTACACTAAAGCATGTATCTTTTTTTAAATTGTGTATTGTTTTTAAATTCTGATTTTATAAACACATTTCTCTGATGGAAGGTTACTACTCTTAAGTTGTTCTTGAAAAATCTCATTAAATCATCTTTTCTAAACTGTGTTAGAGAGGAACAACATCTACACTTCTCCCCCAACAACCCACCTAGCAAAGTCAAACGATCAAAAAAATTGTTTTTATACTCTGTTGAACATAACTACTTGCATAAGGTTACCCAGAGTAAGAGTATATGACAAAAGACACTCGAGAAGACTTTAATCAAAACTTTGCATACGGAGACTAAAGCAAAGACAGCATTATACTATAATTCTGGGAGCACCACAGGGACACTGAACTACGTACAATATGAAAGAGATGATGCAAGACTCTATTTTTTCACTTTAGAGTTTATCAAACGTTATATCAATGCTAACTAAATGAGACTAGGAGTAAAATTTTCCATAGCAATAATCTTGTTTCATAATGGCTCTTTTGAAGTGTCCACAAGGGACACTAGAAGAAGGAGGCCAGGTCAGATAAGCCACGTCAGATGCAATATACTTATTTTAATGGTGCAATGAGGAAGACAGAGATACGATTCCAAAAGGTAGGAACTGAGTATAGAATTCCCATACTCCAGAATGGTGCAGGAGTTGAACTTAGTAAGATAGAGAAAGCTGAAGGGAAGGAAGGATAAAAGATATATTTGGAAAATATTTCAAAGTTAGGCAGTTCAGAATATAACTTTCAACATAGCACTGATAGAGGCAAGTCCAGTCAGGAATATTTACCTAACTGAAAACATGCACATATATGCAGAATGTGTTTTTTTTCTTACACCAGACTTAATGAAAAAATTAATAACATTAACACTTCCATTTTACAGATATCATTGCTTTCCTGAATCTTTTACTTTTTACCTCCATACCATATTTCCAGAGCTGTCCATGGTACTCTCATACTGAATAAGCACACATGGGTCAGAGACACAAGCTCCACACCTGGCTGAACTACTCAGCAGAAATGCAGCTGGACATGGAAACCAATTCTGTTAAATTCAGCAGGTGTCCCCCAGAGTCGGTAGCTGGAAACTACTTATTTGATGCAGACCAGTTTCTGTAATTTCATCTTTCCTGTGCACTACTGATTCCAACAGGCCTCACAAACAACCTCCTAAAACGGAGAAGGCTTAATGAGAAAATGAAGCCAATGTTCTGGATTAATGCCTTCCAAAGTCACACACTGTTAAGCAGATGTCCAGAACAATTTTCAGACATGCTCCCTAATCATCAAAAGGTCCTTAGTACCTAAGAAATGACCTCAAGCATGATTATATTAGTGCTTATTGTTAACTTACTGCTATTGTATCCAGCTTTTGAACAGAACATTGCTGCCAATCAGCCTTAAAATAAGCTTAAAAATCCCCCTACCTACATGAATGTCAGTTAAACTGCTTAAAATATTTGGTGGCAAGTTTTGACTATGAAGTTATAAAAACATTGGATGATGATGTACGGGTAAGCACAGGACAAGATTAAAATGATGGTATTTATTACCATAAATGCTATGATATATTATCAAACAGAAAAATTGAGGGCAAGAGCTTAAGAAGGAAAGATTTGAAGTATATTCTTTTCTTAAATTATGCACTTTCTTAAATGTAATACATACTTCTTATGATCACTGTAGAGGAAGTTATTCTCTAATGGAATCTGAATACGTAAGATCTGGTGGTTAGAGACTTGCTTACATTGGAGAAAATCTAAACATGAGGACCGGGTGGAAAAAAAGTAGGAAAACAGTGCAAGAAGAGAAGGAATTGGGTATGAAAGAGCAGAAAACTGGGGGCAATTAGTCTGGAACACTGAAGAGAGGCCACTGCTCCTGGCTAGGATATTTGCTGAGACTGCATATCACATATTTATTTATTTCTGCTGATCTAGCCTTCTAAGTAATAAAGTGCTGCAAGGGCACAGACCAAGAACAGTAACATAATTCATCCAAAATTAAGTCACAGCAACCACCTTATAGATAAATGGATAAGGAGCTGCATATTCTCCTGGCATAAATTAGGTGCAACATCATTGGAGTCAATGGAATTGTCTCATTTTACATCAGGAGAGAATTTGCTCTACAACACAGCAATAGTTTTGGCAGTTATGTCCCATTTTCAGCAACACCAAAGCTACAGAAAAATCCCATTTGCAGCTTATTGCTGATCTGTCTAGTTGTTCTGTCTAACAGCTGGAAGGGTCCCCCAAGAAATAAAAAAGAAATCAATTTCCCTGCTGGTGACATCTGACAACAAAGGTATGGAATGAAATTCTGACACTATTCACACCTGGAAGTTTCACTGAGTTCAACAGCACAATTTTATGATGTAAAAATTTGGTACATTGTTTTCTATAGTTTTTTGTCATTTAAATGTCTCAATATTTTATGTAGTAATAAATACAATATGTGCACAAATGTAGATTATTTGACACCTTTAGCACTGACATTTCTAGGATATGAGCTAGATCAATAAATGAGTTGGTACAACATGTCCAGATTGAACATTTAAGCAGGTTTATTCCTTAATGAAATTTCCGTGTTGTTTTTTTTCTTTAAGCATTTAGAAATTATGTTGCAACTTAGCAATGATAACACTTTATTTCACAAACTGCAGAATTTTACACCAATCCCAAAATGCTTCAAAAATTATTTTAAATACTTTTCTCTGCAGAGGCACTGCAATTCTTTCTTGCTCACATTTTGTTGTGTACTTTTTTCTCTCTTGTTACTATTTTTCCTTATTCATTCTGATGACTGGTCAAGTCTGTTATACTTGTGATCAGCACCACACAAAATGCTTTAATCCAGTAACTTAGTAGTCTCCTAGAACAGAGACTTGTAGAACTGAATTCTCACCTCTAACCTCAGCCTCCTTTGAGATTAGTACTCTATTACAACATTGAGAATGGCTGGAACTTTTCTGTGGGCTTTCTTGTTCAGTTTTTGTTTGTCAGGTTTTGGGTAGCAGTGTGTAAAAGAGGTGTTTCTGGCTCTTACCTAAGCGAATTCTTGTGTCAAAGAAATAATGTCTTTTGAGGAAAGGGTTAAGGTCCTACCCTTCAGTATTTTCAAAAAGCCTGACTATTTCATGTAAACTCTCTTCAGCTAGCAACTTTCTGTGACACCTCACTTTTCCCATGCACTGAAAAAGGAGAACATAGTTTGCCTGCAGAGTTCTCAGAGATTAGGTATTGCAGTACTTAAAATCTTCTGTGGGTCCCTAACAATCTCTGATAACCTGGGAAAGAAGGAAATTATGCTGCATTTATATCCTGCACAGCATGTGAATTCCAACACATTACTATACCATAACTGCAGTTAGGGACATAGAGATGCAGATTCAGGATATCCATTTCTGATGTCCTCATACTCACATGGAGAAGTAATTGAAATCTCACAGCTGTGCAGAATACGCTTCCTCTTTATCAGTGACCAGTATACAGTATTTTTAAGTATTAAAACATTTCATTTCCAGTCCTTCCCTAGTTAATGATGCTTTTCAAAGTACTTAATTCACCCTCTTTAAATGTGATAAAACCAGTGGAGTCTCACCAGGAATGTATCTGATTTGTTAACAACAGCTTCTTTTATATCTGTTACATTCATATCAAAGGATTCAAACTCCTTTATAAACAAAGGAATGAGTTCAGATACTAATGAAACGCAATCATCCATAGGTGAAATGCAGATTTCCCCTTGAAAAAAAAAAAGAAAAAAACCAAACCGCAATATAAAACTATCTAGCACTGGCAGTAGAAAACAATCTCTGAGGTGAGAGAAATTGTCTTTAACTGAGGTTTTGTGTTTTGTTGTCTGTTTGTTTTATTTTTTTAATTCCCCTGGACAGAGCAGAACAGCTTGTGTTTCAGATTGAACTACAGCCAGAGTTTTAGAAAAGAGGAAAGCTGCTGAATTAGGCCCTTAACACAAACAAATGTATGAGAAAGATGACTTATAAACCCTCGATCACTGTTTCAGATAGTTGAGAAATGATCTATGAGCCACTTACTTGGGAAGGGGCACATGACATTAACGTAAGCATATGCAAGGAAAGAAAAATAATTCTCACAATGGAAGGGTTTAAGATATCAATAAAGCACATCTACAGCAGTAACATTAAACAGTTAACTGTGATTCAGTTTTAAAGGCAGAAGTCATTTAGCTTGCTAATTACAGTAACCGCAAAATTGAAGTAATCTTCAACTATTTATGAGGTACAAAAGACAAAGTGTGAAGATAAAGCATTAGAACATTTGAGATCTGACTACTTAACGGTTTTCTACTAAAACAGTCTCATCTGAGTCCAGCAGAGTCCCTCTGATGGGACTTTAGAAGCATCTTCAGTCTTTCCTGCTTAGTTCCCATCTTGCATTACAATTTTAGATGCTGTTGATCCTTCATTTGATTGCTTTAGCACATTGGCTAGGTGTTCAGCATGTGAGAGGTGTCAACTGGATATTGTGAATTGAATTCTTATACGCCTGCAGAAAGTTTGATTAAGTGAAGTAACAAGTCCTTTTGCAGGATGATCAGGTCACAGACCACAGATGTCTAAAATAATTCATCTAATCTCTGTGGCTTCTGACCCCTTTTCTGCAGACATCACAACCACAGGAAAGTGAGCTGTGACTTATACAACAGCTCCTGGTGAACCATATCCAAGTCTATTCCTTCAACCTTTCTTTTCTGAAATTCCCCATTTCTCTTCCATTTTATCTACAACTATGATTCTGTTTTCAACCAAAATATATTATACTATACAACCCAGTAGATAAACAGCCAGTTCTGCGGTTGAAGATATACATCTGGCAAATACACCAGGAATAATCTGCACACAATTTATCAGGACTTTGAAAACTTCCTCATACCTTTTGGCAGGAAGGGGGTTAAGGTTTCATTCCAAGGAAACTTTCAAAGGGTTATTAATCTGGTTTTGAGGCATATCCAGATAGGAAATGCTAAGAAAGCTACCCTCTGCATAAGGAAGCAGCAGTTTAACACACCAAGTGAAGGAACTTGAAGACACTTTTACATAAAGCTGATCTGAGTCGATCTCACAGGATTACAAGTTACATTAAAGAGCAGTGCAGAGAAATGAAAGCCAAGGCACAATGCCCATCAAAGTAGTGTAGCAAGGTATACAAATGGCCCTTTGATAGCATCAAGCATTGAATGGATGCTGCAATGGCACTGGCACTAAACATGATAAAATCCTCTAGTGGTCATCCACAGTCATGTTTCATACCAAGTGGCATTGTGCATGCTGTGCTATCCCTAGGAGACTGAAATTAACTCTGAAGGCTTGTTTTTATTTCTCCTATGAAAAATATTTCCAGGGGAGAATGTGTGATAAAAGCTACTCCTACCACTAATTCTCTGGACAATATCCAAGAGTTGCTCTTCTATGGAGTAAGTAAGGGAAAGGAAAGAGTGAGCTGGCAGATACTCCCTCTGTGCCTCCCAAGCTCTCAAGAGCACCTGGAAATCAGGTTTTGCACAATATTTCTCCTGTTACCTATCTGCCATCTTAGCATGTTTTTCATAACAGCTACTAGCTCTCTTGCCTCCAGAATAAAGACTGATGAAATCTATTATAAGGAACAGTCTTTGTCCTTCCATTCTGCATCCTCATTGGTTAAGCATTTTGGGTGGGAAGGACTCCTCTGTCCTCTGTCCATCTCTTTTCTGCCCACCCACCACTCTATCTATACGAATAAAATCCACATTAAATATGCAGTGGTGCTGCTGGCAGAGATGTATTGGAGAAGTTGCCACTAAATAATGTCATTTAGCTAATTAAGTTAGACTGCTAATAAAGCTAATGATAGAAACAATAGTTTTGGCAACAAGAGCCGGGAACTGTGGAGGAGAATGTGATTGCTGCTTGGATCATATTCACCTTTACAAGTGCCATTTTGATGTTCACAAAGCAAGCATTGCTTGGTGGGAAAAGAGAGTGCTTTCAGAGCTGCATAGATCAGTAATAAGTACAGAATTGGCGGATTAAAAAGGCTATTTAAGATTCTGGGTGCCTCTCATACCAAGCTCTGCATTCTCCAGAGTTCAGAAGCTTACAGCCAGCATCTTCTGGAAACGTGTCACCTTTGGTTGCTATTGATCAGTAGCTACCTACTGTTGTGCTGAAGATTCAGCTCACCAACAACAAAGTACTGCTGGCACCAAGGGTGCTACACAACAGTGCACACAGCCTTTTGATGACTAAAGTAAAGAAAAAAGATATCTTTGAATAAGGTCAGAAATTACTCAGTGATAACATGTTTTCATGTTATCTGTGAAATCATCAGCATGGCTCAGCTGACAGAGGTGACAGACTTCTCCAAAACACTGAGAAACAATCACACAGGCTATCTTGGGGTTCTAATACAGAAAAAAGGAGTTTATTTCCCTTGTTTTTCTCTTATTTTTTACCAAACTGAACCTGCACTATTTTACTTTGGTTTTATGCCCTAATCATCTGTGAAAAGTGACTTAATGTACCAGCAAAATATTTTCAAAAGGTAGTCTTTTTAATGTGCAGAAATCGAATGTGTAGCAATTCCTATCAAAAATGAAAATACGACTATACATTTAAAGAGTTAAGCCTGAGCAAAAGAAGAACTAAAGTTATGACAAATGTGATGCACACGAATCTCCAAAGTCTACACAAACACATCAATCCAGCTTACAGTCTAGTCAACCTGTGGACTTTCTGCCCAACTGCTTTCCTGAAAACCTGTGCGCTGCAAGGTCGGGAGCTGGGCTACAGATTTTCGGCTGAGGGGAGAGCTGATCTTCTACTACATTGTGCTGTTGGTAAAGAAATCACAGGTTCTCCAAAGGTTGAAATGCGAAATAACCATGGTTTTTATTGTCAATTTCCCTAAACGCGTGTTAGGAGAAGGAATAGCAGCCCTGACAGGTTCTTATGCTTATAAAAGATAGGACAAAAAAAAAAAAACACAGACATAGCTCACCACTCCGTGGATCCAGCGATGCCTTCTTGGTCGGTGGGGTGAAACCCTTTCAGGGATTGCTGCCCTTTCTTCCAGTCCGTGATCCCGCTGTGCCGGACTCACAGCTCCCAGCGCAAGCGTTGTCCTTTTCATCGGGACAGGGTCTCTCAAAGCCCTCCCGCAGGCACAGACTCATTCCCACCCCTGCACACGCACCAAGAGCTGCTCTGGAACGTTCCAGGCGCGACAGTGTCTGTGGTGAGCCCCAGGCCCGGTCATGCTGCGCTGAGGCACAGCGCGGTGCTGGCAGCTGCAGGATCTGCGCCGCTGTCTCCGGGCCGTTGCTGCCGTGGTCGTTGGTGCCGCAGCCGTTGGTCTTCTTGGCCTAAGGGCAGACACCACAGGAAGCCCATCCCCCACCTTCGTGCAGCCGATCCCTGCTGTGCCCCTGACCAGCAACCCTCTGCTCACCACCAACAGGAGCTCAGCCTCTCTCAGCTCCTTCTCTCCTTCGGTAGTTATGATAGCACAAGAAGGGTCACCTGCCCATTACAAGAAACTATTCTTTTTGTATACTCAGAGGAGGAAAACACCCGTGCAGGTTGCACTTACCTGTTCTTCTCTGCAGTCCCCAGGATCATGGCAAGAGTTTCTTCAGTGCTCTGGCAGGTGGCAGAAAGGTCCTTTAGAGACCATCAGTTACAATACTCAAGCAGAAGAAATTTGTCATGCTTTGAGTAAGTGTGACTTTTCTCCTTGAGGAATCCCTTACAAACCTACCACAGAAGGAGTGGTAAAGAGGGGGGTTGTAGAAAAAGTCAATATTGAAGTTACAAGAGAAGACACCAGTACTACTAGATACACACAGAAAAATGGTGCATAGATACTTTATCTCAGGCCACAATTGCAATGGATTATCTTATCCATTGAATCATAGAATCACAGAATGGTTTGGGTTGGAAGGGACTTCAAAGCTCTTGTACTTCCAAGTCCCCTGTCACAGTCAGGGGCACCTTCCACTGAACCAGATTGTTGTGGACTTTTCTGAAGGGTGTATCATCATGGAACCAATTCTCTTTTGCCTAAGTTTCTGGAGTTATTTCCCATGTGTTTTCCTCCGGTATTTACAAAAGCCACATTCCATATAGAATAACGTTAGTCACTAAGTGGTTATACTTAACTTTGGGAGGGGCAAAGTTACTGAAAGGCAGTATTTTTTGTTCCTATCAGCCTCAGTTTTATGACTAGGAACTGAAAGATTTCCTTTTATTTTTGTAAGTTTTCCACTTTTATTAACTTTTCTAACTTTCCAATGGCAATTAGGAATAGTTGGAAAAAATCCATGTCAATGTCAGGCTATTAGTGTATAATTAGTAAAGGTGTTTGGGCTTAAGAGCACACATCTGTGGGAAACCAGGGAATTGGGGGTAAGGTTCTTAAAGTATAAGGTCCAGTCTTAAAACATATGCTGTGTATTTACTGAATTATTTACAAAACCTGGAAAGTTCTGCAGCCTGTTATTACAGAAGGCAATGTTTGGCAGGCTTAATAGAAAGATGTGCCCTTCAGACTGCTCTGAGTTTGTCCTATCATGTCTTTTTCTATCTCCTGCCTTATAACATTTTCTATGCCGGGCAAACTGATAGGAATTCATTCCTCAGTGGTCATACACAGAGGTTAATAAGCTCCCAGCAGCAGCTGACTTGGCAGTAGAGAAGAAATACTCTCTCCTACCTCCAGTTCAGAAGCATTACCTTTATATCCTCTTCCCTGTTTTGGGAAACGGTACTGACAGTAAGTCTTTTCCACCTCAGTTCTTCTGAATGTAGACTGGCAATGCAGTAAGCTTTTCCTCTTGTCCTGTAACTGAGAGGCTGCGTGTTGTGCAAATTGTTGGTCAGTATGATGTGACACTGTGTCAGTCAGAGACATTAGGTAAAGTGTACCAACAAACCACAAAATAGGGCTTTCAGAGTTAAAAATAATCGTTCATTAGGTCAAAGTGTAGGACAGCATGTTACAATAGAGGAAAGATTTTGTAGGGGAAACAGCTTAATTTAAACCGCCTAAACACCACCCTGTGTCTGTCTTTCCTTGTGACCTTGTCCTCCATCCAGCAGTTTTCACCTTGGATTGCAGCAGACTCCCTCTGTCTCAGAAAGTTTACTTTCTGTCATCTCTGTGTCTGTGCTCTCTGCTTTCCCGCAGTTCGTGCGCCAGCTGCAGGCTCCCTGCCTGCTCCACCCTACACTTACCACAGGTTTCCCAGGAAAGCCTCAAAGCTTGCTTTCAGAGATAACACCACCTCCCTCTCCATTCGGAGGGTCCAAAATCCAGGACAAAACAAAGCAGCAGATTTTGACCTTGCTGTCCAGCACAGCCTTTCAACAAAACACACCGCTCCCGGAAACTGTGAACAAACAAATAACTCAGGCTGTGACAGGGTGGTGAACGGTAGGAAAGGCTAAAAGAATTTAAGAGATTATTGGAGGACAAGCAACTAATCCCCATATGTATTTGTCCCACGTTTCTTACATCGTAAAATGTCATTCACTTGTAACCAGGAAGCAAGAGAACTTGCTTGTTTAAGAACAACAGATCAGGTAGGTACTGACGATATTTATTACTCAGAAGGATTTCTTCTAAGGTGATAAAAGAATATAGTTATCTGTACTGGCACAAACAGCAAGGTGTCTCTGCCGTGTAGTGTTACAGCCAAAAGATGACACTTTCTGTGCCTTAAATTCATATTTATCTATTTTTTTATGCTCAGAAGATGTGTATAAATCCCACCATCAAATAAATAGGGGTTTGCACTGAGTGCTGAGAATGTTAGAGGTTAAAAATGTTCTCTACCTCCTGCCTTATCTATGTCCTGCCATCTCTATATATTTTCATACATATGCAAGTTTATGCTATAAAATGTTCCTAGCAAGAGATTGCGGTTAAAAGTGCTATGCATTATACCTGATAAAATGTTGAGATAAAATAGAATTACAAAGAGAGGTGAAATACACCTTGGACAGTGTACAATGCTGTGCTGGAAAATGCATCTCACAGGAAACTATGAAACCTGTTACCAAAAGCATGGCACCAATCAATCTATGAGGAAAACTAATATGCAGTATGCCTGGGTTTCATGTCTTCAGCAAGCATATTCACATGATAAGGCTTTTATCATTTCAATATGCTGCACCAGAATGGAAAAAATAAAAAATAACTTGTAACCAGTGTGGAATGAGGTCTGTAGCAAACTGCTAGAAAGGAAGCACACCATAAATGGGGGAAAGGGAGCTGTCTAAATAGGCAAGGCTTTCTACAAAAAAAAAAAAAAAAAAAAAAAAAAACAAAACACCCCCACCAAAAAAAAAACAACCAAACAAAAAAAAACCCTAGAAGAATAAAGACAATTGCTATAGATTATTTTCTTTTTTCCCGATATATTTTTTTCAATTATAATCCTCAAAAAGTTTGGAGACAGTAATTAATGTAAATGTTGAAATGTCCTCAATTTACTTTCTTTTTGTGCTCCTTGAAATTTGATAGTATGAGAAATGTTGGAAGTTTTTTTCCACCTTTTCCATTCTTCTAGACCCTTTGGTTCCTTAAACAGTCATTAAAGCACCAAAAGAAATATTAAGCCCTGTAATCTTTGTAGTCTGCCACTCTTCCAACACTCAATTTTTTACAGTTAAAGAATTCCTTCTTTCACTATTCTGAACTTTCATGGGTGCAAAGTTAAGAATATAAAAATAAACCTTAACAGAAGTATAACTCAGTATATTAAAACAAACAGCAAAAATAGGGCAGGAAGAGAAAGGACAAGTAAGGGAAGTAATTTTCCAAATTAGCTACTTTAAAAAATGCATATATACATGTATATTTTGCTTGTGTCTTCTAGTTTGATCTTTACAGCACTGGAAGAACTGCACTACACCATTTATTTATGGTTTTGTCTTTGCACAAACATTTCTGTGCTTTTCAATGAATTCTGTTCATACCATGTAAATACTTGTGGCCAAGACTATCCCCCTGGAGCGATACAGGATGCATTACGAAACAACATTTTTTGAGTGTGCTTTGGTTTTGTCTTTTTTGTTCTCTCATGGAGTTCTTTTTGTTGTTTGCTGTTTACCATATGAATGCACAGGGAAGTTCCAGTAGGGCTTTTCTGAACACAGCAATGCACACAGCTATGTAAACGCTTCAGATTTCAGATAGCCTACGGAGAAGACCATGACATTTGTTAACTAACTTTCATATCCAGAAGCAGAATCCCACCAGAAAGTGGAAATAGAGATCTGAATCATTTCTACTCTGTATTACCATTACTCTTTGAGTGGATGGGTCTTCTACAGGCTTACTCCACAGCAGAAAATTATGAACTTTTTTCCCTTAGTATGCACTTCGCATTTTTTTGGAAAAGAAATCTGAGCACATGAACTAGATGGGAGCCATGGAGCACTCCAGCAAGATCCCTTAACTAGGTGATCAGCTTGAAGACATGTTAGATTATGCAATCTTTGACCAACCGTTCGTACAACTTAAGTTTGACCAAATCTCACCTAACTAA
This sequence comes from Agapornis canus, assembly GCA_036873685.1. Classification (NCBI taxonomy): domain Eukaryota; kingdom Metazoa; phylum Chordata; class Aves; order Psittaciformes; family Psittacidae; genus Agapornis; species Agapornis canus. The sequence continues at coordinate 18,489 of JBAFWW010042329.1, forward strand.
AGACAGAACACACATACAACAGACATCCTCCTATCATTGAAAAACTGCTATGAACCTGAAGGTCTAAATGTGTATCTCTGTACTTAAAATGTTTGAAAACTATTAATGCACATATATGCTTTAAAATTACCAACCCAAACAGCAGAAATGTAAGCACTCTTTTGTTCATAGGGTTGTACAAAGTGTTCCCAATACAGAATACTCTGCCAAAAGCTAAAAAAACCCACAAAATGAAACTTTTTGTCATTTTCCTTTAAAAAGGAATTAAAAAAAGAAAAAGAGGGTTCAGACAGCTTCTGAAGCTGCCGGTTGAGAATATGAAGCTACTCAGCTCCTTAAATCTTAACATATCCTCCTGCCTTGCTCTTTTATTGAGACCCACATTTTTGTTGATGCCAGTTTTGGGTATGACATGGCAGCAGTTTCTAATGGGTTTGCAACTGACCAGTACCAGTCAGAAAAGGTACGTTTCCAGATGTTTATGACAAAACACATCTCTACAGGCAAGGAAATCTTATATTGGTATGATACCAGCAGCTCCAAGGCAACCTTGACATAAATTTTCAGCAAACATATTCCTGTCATTGCTAGCTGTGCTATCCTATCAATTCAGTGTGATTATCTAGTCCAATACCAGGAATCCACATTTAATAGATGGCTCCAGCAGCAATCCTCTGACACCATCAGCTAAAGCTTGTTCTCACAATATTCTTTACCTTCATCTTTATTGCTGTCTGCAAGAGAGCTTCCCAGTTCCATGAATTGGCATGTAAGGGTAGGTATTTACTTCATAAACTCCTGCTGTTTCTCAGCTGTTTGTTGGTGCAATGTAGGATTTTCAATACACCATTTAATTAACCATTACTAAGAAAGTAAAAACAGGAGTGAGAAGTGTTTGTTGTTGAAGTGTAGCAGAGAAAAATGTGATTTGTCAGGGTTGTTCTTTCCTACTGTTTTTAAATTGCACCATGTCTTTCCCAAAAATGAATTCATGAAAGACTATGGTATTTTTACTAGTAATCTCTACTCGTGGAAATGGAAATGCCTGGCTGCCCTCCAGAAAAATAGACTCCCTGTGAACAGAAACCACCCCCCAACACTGTAACAGGGCAGCAGTGCAGATGATTACAAGACACGTATGCATGGGAATAAACACAGACATCCCTACATATTTTAATATAAACATTCATTTGTAATGAGCTGGCAAAACTAGTGTGGGACAAAAGTCACATTCTGGGAAGTAGTTACAACAATTTTATTTTGAAGTTTCACACTTCAGGCAATTGTACCTGTGTGATCATTGGGCACACAAACCATCCTTGCAAGTGCTAAAGCTATTTGGTGGGGATGGTCTGAGATACTCTGGCAATGTTCCTACTGAACTGTACTGTCCTCTAAGGTCACAGAGGTCAAGGCATTAGGCTACTGACAGCCTGATGACTATACAACTTCACTGTGGTACTATGAAATAGCAGCATGTGTTACACGTAAATATTAATATTGAACCAGCAATTAAGCTTGAAAATATGGTTGTATAACCACCAATTAAAAATCCTGTTCTAATTATACCAAACTTACATAGATGCTGCTTTCTCTTTTTGTTTCCTCTCACATGGTGTTGCCTTTGTTTCTGCTTCATTCTTGGCCTTCCTGACTACAGTCCTTTCTTGTCAGAATACTCCCACATCTTTTGCTACTTAGAGTTTCCTAAATGTCTATCATCTCTACAGCTAAACTGCATAAAGCATTACTTTGCTACCAAAAATATCTGCTGTGAGGAATCTTATTTTACTATTTGATGCTTCTATGGACTGTTTCCATTTTTCCAGCTATCTTAAGATAGGGAGACCAGCTGTTTGCTTTTTTCACTTCTTTCATTAGAGTTCACACTTTACCTCTAGATACCCTGCTAGAGCAACTGTCTTCCTACACCAAAACCCTCTAGAGATGTATAAACATTAGTGATCATGTTAGGAGTACTACTGTGCAGAAACTTACCCATATTGCATGTGCTGCCTCTTGAGTTCTGCACAGGGAGCAGTCAGTCTTACAGTGTTCCTCCGTCTGAAAATGAAAGAGTGGATGAAATAGGAAAGGTTCTGTGCAACTGCACGAACATATTTGTTTTCCCTTTATAAATGCATTTACCAGGCAGACATCCAAATCCAGCGGAGTTCAGCCTGACAAAGCACTTGTCCCTGTGGAACTATGATTATTGTCTCTTCAGGAAAAAGCTCTGGATGCTGATGCACCCCCACCCACTTCTGTCCCTCCTAACTGTGTGAGCTGCCAGCTGTGTGGTCTCTTCCTTACCTGCTAAAGTAAGGCCTTTTGATTATGTGAATGGGTTAGAAATCACAAATTTTTTTTACTTTAATTACTGTTCTTACTGTTTCTACTTTTACTTGATCACAAAGAAGATTGTTGTCATATCATCCTTGTCATCAAAGTTTATGAGAGAGTCACTGAATAAAAAAAAGCATCATCTGACACATACCCTTTCCTTTACTTCAACCCTGCAAGTGTTTGCAGCTTTTCTTGTCAGGCAATAATGTGCTGGGTGCAGCAGTGTTTTTAATTACTTCAGTCACCATTCTAATGCTATCATTACGCCCATAATATGTGCCCATATAAATGCAAGCTTACTGTTGAATGCAAGTGATGCCAACCTTCAAAATGTATGGTCACTTTAATTATAACAGTGTTATAAAAGGAAAATTGCTTTTTAGCCAGTATTATCCTGTCAGAGATTTTATCTGTAACTAGTTAACTTGACAGCTTCATGGAAACTTCTGTATCATGTAACTGATTTGTTTGATTTTATTTCCTATTACAGTTTTTAATTAATTAACATTATAGCCTCATTAAGCAATGGTATGTTTATAATGCAGCTCATTTGTAAAACAAGTATTAAGCTACATCACAAAGGACCCATTGCACTCAAGTTCTCTACAGATTGCACCCTTGCTCGACCCATGACTGAAATTAGATACAGCCTGAGATATTTAAACTCCTGCAAAATATTATGAAACTGTGATAAGCAGGAGTGGGTAACATTTGTAAGTCCTTCTTTGGCAAAGCGGGCATAGCAAAGAGTTGCAGGGTTTTTCTGTGGCTAGTCAGGTAAAAGTGCAACTTCTGTTAAGGCAAACTGACACTTTTTCGAACAATTTTCCATTTAGATACAGGGGTTTTTTTGGTTGGTTGGTTGGTGGGTATTTTTATTTCAGTTTTGGTGATTTTGTTTTGTTTGTTTTTGTTATTTGTTTTTGTTTTAATAAAGATTTTAGCCCAGAAAGTGGTAGAACTGAGTTATAAAAGAAGTGACAGGAAGATCTGTATGACTCATCATCTGTTGATTGAATGAGGCTTTGTTAATTGTTGCCACTCACTGCATTTAAGGTTGAAAATAGAAACCTCTTAGTAATGTCAAGTTGTCAATTTAAGATGACATTCAAAATGCCTCTCTTTTGAGTCCTTTCAAAGAGATTGTTTCCTACCATAGGTCCAATAGCATGGTTTGAGGAGATAAAAATTGTTGGGTTTAGTTAGGTTTTAGAAGTATATTTTATCAATTTCTTAATGCAATTTTAATTACATCATATTAAGCACTAAAGGCAATTATTTAAATATGCACTGGTCAAAACTACATGATAGTACACATTATTCACTTATTTACTGTTATGTTAATTTTGTATGATAGCTTTTTGCTTTAACTGAACTAAAACAAAGATTCCAGTAATAGTGGATGTTAGCTTAATTTCTTTACGTGCCTGTGATTAAATAAACAGCCTCTAGGAATCCAAATATTTTGTTGTGACATTGTGTTAGACTTTCTGGTGTCCTGAAAACAGAGTGCGTTCAAAAATACTTTTTTTTTAAAAAAAAAAAAAAAATAGAAGAATTAGAAAACAAAGAAAGAAACAAAATATCAAAAAAAAA
>JBAFWW010042332.1:0-10979 GCA_036873685.1 Agapornis canus
GTGGCGGTCAGGGGGTCGGGCCGGGTGCCGGGCCGGCGTGAGGCGCTGTGAGGAGGGGAGCGGGATCAGCAGGGGCTCCCTCCGGGCCGGGGGAAAGGCGTAGGGTAGAAGCGCGATTGTTTCAGTCTCGGTCTCGGCGTGGTGCTTCGCTGGAGATCGAGGGGATGTGGCACTGGCAGAGCTACCTTTTGGGGACCTATAGGCCCTTCTGCCCACTAAGCAACTCTGCTAGGCTAATTATATAGAGTGGACCTTAAAAGCACGTTTTGTGTTGCTTTCAAAGCACGTCGATGCTTTTGTAAGTCTCACACAGTATGTAATGGTGTTAAACTGCACCCGTTTCGGGTGGTGAGGTTTGCTAGGAGCTCTGAGACACCGAGGGATTAGAAAACCCAAGTGCTGACAGAAGAGTGTTATCTAGGCCTGAGGGCATTTGGGGTGAGTTTGGCCATTGCCTCCAAGGCAGCTGGGTTTGTACAGGATTCTCCTGTTGCGGGCTTTGCACACAAAAAAAGTTGTGTTAAGGACAGACACAGGTATCTGGAAAATTTAAGATCATCACTCTATCACTCAGAGATTCCAGGACCTTGGCAAGTAAACTTTCATCCATTATTCTCCTTTTGAGGAATACTGCAGCGTGTTATTAAAGTTGGTGAGTGGATGGTGCTATCACTTTATATTACGGTTTAGATTACACCAGGAATCCTTTGCTAATATAAGCCTGTCTACAGCTTTTCAAAGGCTGTGTTCTGGATGGGGAGTGCTGACCAAGAGAAGGAGGGTGGCAGTTATACAAGCTGAAGTTGAACAACACAAGTGGAAGGAATGTAAACCTTGTGCTTAGAATTTGTTTTAGCATGGTTTTGTCTGAGTTTGGTTGGTGTCACTACCTCAGCAGAAATTTACTGTTGTTGTGCAAAATAATACAGCTTCTCTTACGGATCTTCTGTTGCAAATGGAAAATTTGTACTTGGAGCTGTAGAGTGGAAAATATTCTTCAGGGCAGGGCTCTGGTAGCACATTATTTTAAGCTTCTTATTTATTATTTAGTACTGCAGAAGGCCATAAATCAAAGCTGCACTTTATGAGTTTGAAGCACCTCTCAACTTATGAAAGATCTGAAACGGGCTAGAAAACCAGACAAATGCTGGAGATGAGACCATAAGATGGATCAGGGGAAGTGGACCTCTTCAGTCCTCAGAAGTCTTGATCCAGGTATGCTGGATGTCACTTTGGTTCTCCCCTCTGCCCTTCTTCCCTCAAACTTTTAATGATCAGTGTTAATTTTAAACTGGGGGCCTTCAGGGTCATTCAAGCATTGGGTGAGTTCAGTTGCCCATTGATATTGATACAGCACCATCCTGAGCTGCATATCCACCTTCCCTTCATGAAAAACAAAGACAAAATGAAGGGGTTTCAGCCCCCTTCTTGAGGACTGAAAAGGTCAGCATGGCTTTTGAACATGGTTTTTCCAAAAATAAGTCTTTTGGTTCATAGGAGGTCTAAGAGCTATATGCTATTTTTATGAACATAATTTCTTGTGGATAGATTGTTTCTGGTGTCCTTATTGCATATTTGCACTTATCGTTAGAGAAGTTTATGTTCTGATAACTGTGCTTGCTTAACACAGATTCTATAATACCCAGGCCTTCTGGATTTACAGTTATCTTCACTAAATAACCCAGATGATGCTGTCCAAATAAAAGATTCAGATGCCAATATTCTTATCCCTCATATTAATATTTAAAATTAAAAAATTCATCTACAAGTTAGTAACCCAAACACTCATGACAGATTGGAAGAATATTTCTGTGGAAATAGGTTTGCATAGCAGGATTATCAGAAGAACCTTCTCTCCTTTTCTGTGATGGGAGATGTGAAGGAAGAGAGAGATGTCTTACACAGTCCTGAAAGGCAAATGTCCCTGATAAGCCTTAGAACATGCCCAAAGTGCTAGGGCTTGCAATCGGAGCAATGTTTCATGGAATCACTCAGTCCTTGTACTTAGTACACACAGAGAAACCTGCTTCAGTAGGAAAGTAACTCCCTATCCTAATGTTTTTAGGCAGTTTTAGGTAACAAATGCTATCAGAGCAAGGGAAGACATTTTGATCATTATGATATTTTTATTTTACCCCAGGTGCTGAGGAAACTGACTGCATTTCTGTCCAACATGGATGCAGTTCAATCAGCCTCAACAGAAATCACAATTGCTGAAAAATACCTCAAGAAAATACCCAATGTCCTTCTGGACAGCCTGGAGGAGGAACCTACAAAAAGACATGCTGTTCCTCATCACCTGCTGGAAACAAGTAAGTTTCTGCTCTCTGTTTCCCAACCTTGGTGCAATTCAAGGAGACACTTTGTTATTATTATATTTCTTTGTAACTCATAAGCAAAATTCCCATCCTGCTGCTTAAATTCTGTCTTCCTGTGACCCCAAGTCATAGGATAGATAGTCAGAATGACTAGAAAGAAAGAAATAGTGGCTGTGAGGATTCTGGATGACCCTCACATTTTGGGGGGCTTGTTGAAGCCATGATGCTAGGAGGAAACTGATGACAGAATCATGGCTCTGCTGGGGTGATAGATGCTGCCTTAACTTTCCAGTTAAAGAGCCATGCCTAATTACAGAAGAAATAATCTCCTTTTTTTTTTCTCTATAATACATTGGGTGTGGCATAAAATGCTTTATCAACATAAGTAACGATCATCATGTGCATTTCATCTGGTCTCCTTTTCCCCTTGTTTTATTTGCTGTCTCTATAGAAATTTATTCAGAACGTCACAGGAGCAAAGTTGTACAGGCTGAGCCTGCTGTGCTACACTATGGAGGGTATGAAGTTGGAAAACATCACCAACAGACACTTGTAAGTGTCCGAGCAGGGATCCCCTTGGGGCTCATAAAAGGATAATAGAAGCTGAGTTGTCTGCTTGTGGTTGTGAGGCTTTTTGCTCTCTAGACTGCTCTAAAAAGCAGCACTTAAAATGAGTGGCCCTGCGGTAACAAAACAGATGAGTACCATGCTGTGTGTATCACTGTTCCTTACCTTTGTCTGTTTTACCTTTCTGCTTTCTGTGTCTGCAAGTACTGTTAGTGAATATGACTTGTGCGTCGTGACTGAAGGATTCATTCTTGAACTCCGTAAGAGACTGTTCTCAAAATGTACTTGAATTGCCATTGTGTCTGCAAACCTGTTCACTGATGGGAAAATTTTGAAAACACCTCTGGTCTTCTGTCAAAAGCAATTTGATCTAAGGGAAGAAATGGTGCATGGGTTTGATTACCTTTCTTAGTTTGAGTATTTCCTTTTCTTCTCTCTTCTTTTCTTTTGACTGCCTTCATTGTCCATGTTGTAAACGTTTTGAGGCAGAGGTTGGGTGATTATGGTGAACTAGGTTCTCCAGATATAATGAAAATAAACAAGATGCAGGAGACTTTACAGGCTGAACTGACACCATCTGACAGTTTGTTGCTTTGTGATGCAAAGCAAACTCATGGAATATTACAAAATGCTTGTTGTTTCAGACCTGTGTAAAAGTGAAGTCAACAGGTTGTTTCATATTTTGTTCTTTTTGTGCATAAGCAAAACAGCACCAGAATTTGGTTCAACATCAGCATTGCCTTTAGCAAGACTGTTATTCCTAGGTAAGGAATTGGGACTTAGTTACAAAGACTGAAAAAGCAGGATGCAAATTTTACATAATTCTCTTTTAAATTCAGAGCATATTCAAAATTATTTCTTCTAAAGTAAGAATTGTTACTTCTTTGCTATGGATAGTTTTACAAAAAGGAACAGCTGGCATTCTCAGTTGACCTCATTGCAAAGTGTTTTGTGGTTTTTCTTTTGTTTTACAGAAGCTAATAAATACTTCTGTTGATGTAATCAACCTTCACATAATGCCACCTCAGACAAAGTATTTTCAGATCAAATACAACAAAACAGTAAGTGTCAGGAAGCCTTTACACTGCTCTTTGCATGCAGCACTGGTTTTGTATCATATAAGTAGCTTTTACATGTATTCTGCCTTATTTTGTGTCATTTTTAGTACCGGCTTGTCCCTGGCTTGTCGTATGTGGTTACTGTTGATTTTTGTCCTGATGAATGGCGGTACTACTATGACTGCATCAGAATTCACTGTCAGGTGAGGATTTATTATAAAATATACATACAGTTCTAATGGAATGATATAACTATTAGGACATGATGATAAAGTAAAGGTACAGTTAATCTCCTAGAGCCTCATGGATTTACTCCCAGTAAGTCTAAACTGGAGTATTTCATTTTAAGCATTTAAAATTTTTCTCTCTGTAAACATTACGGAGCTGTGTGTGGAATATCTTCCTTATTCTATTATTCTTTGCCAGTAGTTCAGTCTTTGTGCCACACTGATGTAATGTCTTAGCTGAACAGGCTTAGAGGAACTCTGGAGAGTTGCTGAAATTATGGAAAAATAGATGGATTCTGAAAGTGGGTAGAATATCAAAATCCTGAGGTACAACACAGTGATGATCTGAAAAATGTTTTATGCCCACTTACTGGCTAACGACTACAGAAACATTTTCTTTCCATAGCATTTATCCCTTGTAAGAAATAAGTATTTACTTCATTTTTTTTTTTATTATTATTATTTTTCCCCAGGGAGATGATACATTAGTTGTTCCTGTGCATGCTTACCCTGCTATGAATGTTGTAAAATTTCCATCATTTATAAATCTGTCTGATGTACCAATTGGTCAGAGGTGAGTTAAGGACAGACATCTATTCACATGCACAAAATCTGCAAAATCTCCATTTTCTTTGTTGGTACAAGTTAATGTCTTGGAAGCTTTAAGGAAGTCAGCCTCCATATGGACTGCAGAATAATTCTGTATATGAATAGTTTCAGAAACATGTTCACAGGAAAGTAAATGTTGTGCAACGTAAACATATGCATAGATGTAACTGGGTTATCAGTTAGTCTGAATTGCTGCTGACTCACTTCACTCATCATATGTGAAGCAGTATGACTGCTGTTTGTAACCTGTACCCTCCCAAGTGCTATGTCTTTTTAGCATTAATAAGTGAATGGATCTTCCTTTCAAGATGAAGTACTCTGGAAATGAAGTTATGGTAGGTGTAAGTGATAGCAAATACCTAGCCTCATTTCAGATTTTGATCAGTCATTAGATTTGCTTCTTCTGTTTAAAAATAGTTGATGTGATCTTTTGATGTGGAGCTCTAAATAGCAGAGATTTCATCTTACTCAATGTTGCATAGGTGTAACATTGAGTGTTCTCATGAAGTAATCATAGTAATTGCTAATAGGAACTGGGAAGGGGGAAAGGAGAAGGGAAATTCTGTTGATTAGGATCTAGTTCTGTAGTATATTGGCTGTATTAGTTGTAATTATGGTGATATGTGTCACTGTAAAGATGTGAGTGAATCTAGGAACTGAAGGTCTTAGCGGCTAGGGTTTTTTTCCTTAGCCTGTGAGTTGAAAGTAACTCATGAATTTTACTGAAGGATAGAAATAAAAACAGGCAAAGCACCTAGAAAGAACATGCAAAATTCTGCAGTAAAAATGAGCCCAGCATTGCAGAATGAACATTTGTGTCTTTTTGTTTATTCGTTTTTCTAGTCCCCCTTAATCTGCTAAACTCTAGTGAATATACCAAAAGTGATGTTACAGCTTTCTCAAGGGCATAACTCTTGACTTTCTGGGTGCCTCTAGGCATGATGTGATTGTATTTATTTCCCTCATTTTTACAAGTGTTGAAGTATACAGTATTTTCATACTCTCAAAATACAGAGAAGAGATTAGACAGAGCACAAAATACATTTTTAAATAATGGGAAAATTTTTCAATGCAACAAGGGCAGTCAGAGATGCCCTGAGGGAATTTGGAATTGTTCCTGATGAGAAAACCAATGGTTTCTCTTAGAACCTAAGGTTTTAAAGTAAAACCTTAACTTTCAGCAGTACTTTTTGTCATTAGTCTGTTAAAAACTTTCCTGAAAATGAAAGCTGTCTGAAATGCTTAGTACTGTACAGAGCTCAAGGGACTATGGGCTCAGTTCATAGCCCACTGAGATCAATGGAAAAACTGCCTTTTACTTCCAGTACTGTAGGATAATGCCTATGTTCTAACACCCAGCTTTCTCCTTAGGTACAGAAGGTCCATCATGCAACAGGCAGCATAACTGTCTTGGCTTTAAGGCATTTTGGTTACAGTACAAGCCACACTAATCCTTAAATTGCCTCCTCAGTCTGCTGTTGCATCTTCTTCATGAAGAAGGTCATATGGAAGCAGCGTAAAAAGCACTTTGTTATTATTGTTTATTTCCTTAGGCATTTCTAAATGTGCTTTCTAAAGGAATGACTGTGTAACATGCATTCGTTGCTGATCAGCAGGATAAGATTTCACTCAGAGTTCACAAGAACTAGAAACAAGGCTAGGTAAATCGGTGTTGATTTGTAGGATGATGGATGATATTACACCAATGCTTTTGTATTTCAACTTGATACATGAAAATAGATGCATACAAAAGCAAGACAGATTGAAAAGATGTGTCCTAAAACCCCTCATATAACTCATGTGAGACATAAGGGGCTTTTATGAAAATCATGCCATTTTATCATTATTTTCACAGTGGTTAAAATCCTTTCATTCTAATGTGTTGCAGTTTTCAACACTTCGAATATTGCGCAGTGTTTTCTCATCATCTTTCACAAGGAGAGCTACAGAAGAATATTGATTTCTGGTTCTGTACTTACTGGTGCTCTCATTTGGATTGCTGGTATTTGCTAGATATTGCAGTTTGTAAGAGTTTGAGGATACACATAAATAACTTCTAAAAAGTAATTATTTTTACTGTAATCAGATTCTGTATGCGTAAGAGAAAGTAAGTCAAGATGTAAAATATCCATCATTTGAATCAAGATTTAGCTCTCATTTCCTCACAGAATGAAATGTCTGAAATATTTTGCTATTTTGGAACAACAAGGAATGACTGTTTTCACACTAATAAGTAACCCATTCCTCTGAACACAGATAAATTCAGTGCATGGTGTGTATAATATAAATTTCCAACTTGTAATTGATGGTCAACTGTACTTTTATTAATTTATTTTTTCCTTTCTCTCTTTTCAGTAAAGAGTATGTTATCCCATTGCAGTGCAGCTGTCCAATAGATTTTGAATTCCACATTGATTTAATTCAGCCTCACAGAGCCTTCACTGTCCAACCAACATATGGTAAATTGAACTTAATTAAAGTTCTAAATGTTAAATTCATACTTATGAAGTGTGGTTACTTGTGACAGTGTATTCAGTGCTGTAGTCTTTGCTTCAGAGTGTTTCCAGGTACATGCTGGATAATTAATAGGAATCATAAGCAGCCTCATAGCAAATAGCCCTCTGTGGCTGGTAGATTTTTTTTGTCAATGCCCAGCTGCAACCTCTGCAAAATACAGGATGTCCCAAGCAATACATCTGGCCTTTGTATTCTCTTCTTTGCCAGTATAGCCTTTTGAAAGGAGAGGGGCAGGAAGCCTAGCCTTCACAGCTTTATCACACCTTTTCCCAAGGGCTGTCTGGCTCCTGCTCCATTAAAGGAACTTCTGTCTTTGTGGAATAGGCATGCATCAGATTACTTGACTGGGGGTACAGAAAATAAAAGATGACTTATTCCCTATCAGATATACTCCCATACCTTTTTTTTTGCTAGTGGTTTGTAAGAATTTGTTAGATTGTATCTGATGCTTCAGGAGCCTTTACAGTGAAGGGCACAAAACACACCCTTGCAGGTGTTTCTTGGGAGAGCATGGATGTTAGAGGCAGTCTAGACCTCTGTGTGTAGGCTTTACAAGAGGCAGGGACTTTTGGAACAGTATGCTTAGCTATTTTCCTGCCTAATGCTGGAGGGGGCTCTGTCTTGAGACAGACATACCTTTGCTGGTCTGGTGCTATCATTGTTACATTGGTCAGATGCTGGCAGAAGCATATAGGTAAGTGCCCAGGTGTTCCGACAAAAATGTTTATGCAGACCTAGCTGCATAATTCACCTATGCAGTCTGGTCAATTCCACAGAAATACATAAGGATCTAAATAAATAAAAACCGTAATCTGGCACTTAGCACCATTTGTGACATTGGAGTTTAAACTTTGATTATTTATGCACTGCAATAAAAATTGCTGTTGCTTCTGTATGTACAATGATATGATTTTTCCCTGTCTTGCCAGATGGATTTTCATTTTTTAGAAGTAGTAGTTGGATTCTATCAGGTATGTAGTTCACAAAGATGAACTATGCTGCTGCCCTGATTAGGGTCATTCTTTCAGGATAATATTCTTTATTACTTTGTGCTTAAAGAAGTTTTGATATATCAAGGGAGGACAGGAACAATATTACAGCTGAATAAAACAAGAGATTAGTTGTAAAATTTCTCAGGAAGTTTTTGTGGTAACATAGGCGAAGTAGCTGGAACTAATTCATGCTTTGTAAGTTGGTTTAGTTTTTGGAAGAAAGGGGAACAAAATACGCCAGAAAAAAAGATCAACCCAGTAATAGTGAAGTCAGAAACTTTGGTAGCTGGGAATTCTGAGGCACAGAATGATATCTGAAATGCACTACGAAGTTTTAGTGCCTATTCAAGCTGTTGTGAGATATGATGAAATAATAAAAGAAATTCCACACACATACACAAAACCCTAAAACATCCCAATGAAACTAACTGGTGTTCAAAACTGCAGGATACAGAAAAACAGGCAATGGTCATTTTACAGAGATGAGAATTTAATATTTCTGATGAGCTGAATAAATTTGTTGCAAAATGCTGAGGAGCATCAGTGCCTGTATCCTGGAATTCCACTGAATGTTCAGGGATATGAAGGGTGGTTAAAGTGGCTGAGAAAATAATGGAGTAGGTAATAATGGAAAAAGACCAAGTAGAGACAGGTAATGCATCAAATCCAGATGATTTCCTAACTTGGAAGGAGGCAGAGGAATATGTTTATAATGCTGCCAGAGACTTAGGACTGACAGAAGCAAGTGAAGAATTTCTACATATAAACAGGCAATCATTTTCACGATAGTAGGAAATACTGTAGTCTTACTGTCAAATATTCCTGCTGTTGCAAAATATCTCCCATTATCGGCAATGGATATTTCTTGAAAGATGCTTTGAGACCTGAAATGTTTTCCAGGCCTACTGCCATTCATTCAAATATTAATACTGTTTTTAAAACCAAAAATGTAGTCCAGAGTCAATTTCACCATACTTATGTGGGATCATGTTAGATGTACTCATTGTTTTTCTCCTCTGATCACAGGAATCATTCCAGGCAATGGGAAAGTGGAATTAACTGTGAAATATTCCCCAGTTGGGTATGGAACAGCACAAATGGCAATGCAGTTACGGATTTCACAGTTTAAGTCAAACCCCTATGTATGTGTATTCACAGGAACATCAACACCACAGCTGGGTCTAACGTATGTGTAGCTGACTGATCTCTGAGTATTTTTGCCCAGTGCTAAAAGACACAGCCATTTGCTGTAATCATTTCAAGCATTTGGATCTATGCACTTATGTAGTTTGCCTGTTAGTACGTGTACCTGCTCTTTTACATCATCTGCTCAGAATGCCCTTAATGAGTGAAACTGTACCAAAATAAATATAGTTGTAGAATCATTGAATGGTTTGGGTTGAAATGGACCTTAAAGACCATCTAGTTCCGACACCCTGCCTAGGGCAGGGACACCTTCCACTAGACCAGGTTGCTCAAAGCCCCACCCAGCCTGGCTTCAAACACTGCCAGGGGTGGAGCATAATGAAAAATAACATACCCTTAAAGAAGTGTTGATCATCCTCAGTTTCTATTATAACTGTTCTGTGTTATTCTTATTGCTGAGGCCTTGCAACATACAGGGGATTTTGAGCAATGAAGTCTTTTGGGCTGCACTTATTTTTTTGTGAACTCTGAAGATTAGAAAGTTTGCTTCCAAGCATAATTTGAGAGATACATTTACAGTCTCCATGTATATCTAAAGAGAGTGTAAATGCATGTATTAGACTTATATGCCATTTAAAGGGTACTCACAAGAGCAACATCTGTGCTTCTGACACCTAGAAAAGAATATTTTGATGAACTACAAAGTCATCCAGAGAAAAAAGCTGTGTCTGCAGGAAAATTTGTGGTGTGGAGAAGAAACCAATTCAGTCGACCACGAGCAAGGCCTGTTCAAAAAGTAAAGGTATGAACAGATAATAATTACAAGTATTTTTCTGGGCTGAAAATATTTGTTGTTTGTATTTCTTCCTATTAATTTATATCTTGTAGGAAATCGAATACCAGAACCTCAGAATCCCCACAGATTTGTCAAATCCATATGCTGTAGCTACTGTTTTGAATCAGGAACCAGGCAAACTGAGGATTAAAGACTTGAAAAAAGGTAATGTAATTAAGCAGCATAAAGTTAGTTGTAGCATTATTTCTAGGTTTTTGATGAGGAATTCTGCTCCAGAACTGCTGAGGTGATGTTACTGTAGTTTCTGTAACAAATCTTACCTTAACTTTGTGTCTTAATGAGTTCAGTTATCTTAACAGTGGATTTTGCAATTAAAAATTCAATCTGGTCTGAGCTATGATATGGTTTTCTGATATTCCTGCAGTCCTTTCTCAAGGCTGTGAAGGGATAAAAACAAGACAGATGAAGGAAATTCTATTTCAACTAAAAGTTAAACAAAATATTCAGGAAGAGGAAGCAAGTCATCTGAAGTGGTAAGTGTTAGTTAGTTAACCAAATTAACAAAATAGGGTTTGCTTAACTAAGGCTTCTATGAGTGATGTTTGCAATATCCTCAGGACATTTCATGTCCTGATAGGTTTGTTTTACAGTTAAGTTATTGTTGTTTTCTTTTCATTTTTTTTTTTTTTTTTTATTACTTAAATTCAGTCTCAGCAGTAATCCACAGTATTACTCATTGGGGTCTTTGT
>JBAFWW010042332.1:10989-21123 GCA_036873685.1 Agapornis canus
TTGAGTGTTTTTTTCAAATTCCTCAGGACATTTCATGTCCTTATAGGTTTTTTTTTCAGTTAAGTTTTTTTTTTTTTTTTTTTTTTTTTTTTTTTTTTTTTTTTAATTACCTAAATGCAGTCTCAGCAGTAATCCACAGTAGTACTCAGTGAGGTCTTTGATTGTGTTATGGTCGTGTTCAGGAAGACACCTGCTGAAAACCTTGTTCACACAGCCTTGTTCTCAGACATCTCATCTTGTGCCCTTAAAGGCAAAGGAAGCTTTTGGTATGGTTGTCAATAAATCTGGGTGAACAGAATTGCACACATACATCAAATGGTGTAAGGCAAAACACATAGTCGTGTGTAAGCACACTGTGGTTTCATTTGCAAGCCACAGATCTGCCCTTTATGCTAAACATTATGGATCCCTTGACCCCTTAGGAAGAGAAGAAAAAGTTGTAGCCTTTAAATAAAGCAAACTGTGCATTGAGTAAAGCATTTTTCTTGTCTGCACTGTAAATGCAGGCAAGTTCGTAAAGGCCAAGATCCAATCTCTGTGGAATTTAAAAAACAGATTATCAAAAACCGACAGAGGGAAGAACAACAATACAAGGTTAGTTTTTCTGGCTTTTTCTACAAATTTAAAAAAACCCTTATACTTTCAGATTACACAGTGCGCTAGTGAATTGCATCAAGTTCTTTACATCTTCAGTTTTTCTTCATATATCCATGCAAACCTGTACTGCTAGTACAGGTTACTGTATTTATATCTTTATTATGCCTGTGTATCACTGTTTCAGAGGTGGTTTTTATCTTGGAGGTAGACACAGAGAAGGAGAAGTTATTAATGGAAATGTAACTAGATGTTTGCAGATTTGCACTCAGCCACATCACAGTGCAATATTGCAGCGTAATCCTGTCAGCACTATGGCTGAATCCAACCTTCTGTTTATGTTGTACCTCTCTGAAGAAATGATGTTCTGAAAGGCTCAAAGACCTAAACACAGTTAGTACTCTCACACAGAGCCATGAGGAAGTAGTTCATCAGTTTAGTCTTCTGAAACTTCACCTTCTCTCTCTTTGGTTTCTTCCTATCATCCCAGATTGCAAGTCATCATCCATGGAGATAACAGCATCAATACATGATGGCAGGAAGTATTTTCCCCCAGGTGGCATAGCCTCCAGGGACAGGTCAGGCTTGTCCCTCTTATCCTGCCTCCTGAATATTCAAGTACCTTTTGATATGCCACTGATTGCCAAGAAGCTTTTTATGGGAATAAAATTATTTATAGATATGGTAAAAGGTTAGTTTATACAGTGAATTAGGCACAATGAATTCATTCAAACATTATATTTAATGCAAAAGAGAAAGTGAGTAAAAAGGGAATCTAAGTTGTGAGATTGATGTATCAGTGAATTAGATGAATATTAACTTTGTTTAGAAACATTTTTTTACCTACATGTTGACCATAGAGGATCTGGAGATCTCTGCCTGGTTTCACAGTTGCCCCCATGACTTTCTGATAGAGGCATATTTTTGCTCATGCTGTCAGTTTTTTCACCTTGAGTGTCATTAGGCTTCACAGAGTATTTATTATCCTTTCATCATTTGCTTGGGTGGCCAATCTGTTATACAGCCTGGGAGTGGCTGTCCTGAAGACCTTTAAATGGTCTGTCTTCTGCTGTACTAAAATCTCAGTCTATGAAAATCATGGAAATTTGACTCTGTAAAATAAAACCAAGATCTCTATTTAAGACATAATGGTATGCTGGAAATGAAACAATAGGTGAGTAGGACTGGGGTGAAAGAGGCACAATGAAAAGAAGCACTGGTATTCATCCAGCATGCCTGAACACTGGGGGGTTCTCAAAGAAGTGCAGTGATATCAATAGTAAACTGTTTCATGCATGAGCAGATTAAGGACCTGGCACCATTGGAAACCATGAGGGGAGATGTTCACAGAACATGGAAAAGCTGCAGAAAATTTATGTAGCTCTGCCATGACCTGTTTGAGTGCTAACTTTTGGTATTGGTTCCATAACCCCTCTCTGTCTGAATTTGTCTATGCAAAGCAAACTGTATTTCATTAGAGCAGAGATCTGACTGAAACCCAGGCCCAAAAAGACATTATTTAACTTTGTTTGACTTGCTCAAGGGTTGCAGTCTATCACTGTCTAGAAGGGAATGAAGTCTGTGTTTTGTCAAGCACCTCCAGAATATTACAGCGTAATTAATTCTACTAGTTGCAAGGGAGGAAAGTATCCACTGGATGCTTTGTTCTAATGTGGTTGTTCTTATTGATGATAATTTAGGTCCAGAGAGGAGATTCTATCGTAGAACAGGAATTTCAAAGGAATGAAACAGAAGTTTCTTTCAGACGTGTTATCCGGCCTGTTGACCAGGTTTGTTTATATGTTGTTATTGCCTGTCATGTGTGATTGTCACCTACTAAGCTAACAAACAGATAGATATTTGGCACTGCATGCTTTTTCTCCTAATACTCCTATTTCTGTGTCAGTGTCTTATTTCCCATTTTACTTTCAGTGCAGTAGCACTGTGCTGCATGCATAACACATCTTCTGACATTCTACTCTAATATAAGAGACAAGTGGAAATTTGCAGGCCTAACCTTAGATTCATGTTGCTTCTTTCTGAAAGTTCTCTTAGGAGTAGCTTTGTCATGCCTAAACATAAGATTAAGCATATCACAAGGTTTACAACCTTTACTTGCAGGTCAGATTGATAGGAACCTTTCTGGTACTTAGATTTTCTTGTTCTTCTCTGTGGTGTGAGATACTTCCTAAGATCCATTTCCTAGGATTATTTGGAGCTTTATTTAATAGATAACGTGCTGCTGAATGAACTTCTAATGGTAGTAACACAAGCTGCCTTCTTGAGGACCATCATAGTTGTGGAACTCTTACACCTGTTAAAACATGCTGAAAATTGTTCGGTGAGGCATGGCATGGAGTTGTGTGGGGCTGCTGTGCTAGAGGTCTTCCTAATTTAAATCTTGGTTGAGCAGCTGCTCTCCTCCTGAGAGGTACTGTACTCTGGGAACACTGGTGTCTCTTCTAGTGACATGTTCTTCTGTTACAGTTTAAAACTAGATCTTTAAAAGAGATTAATGCATCAGGAAGATTTACTTGTGTTCAAAGAGTATTTCAACAATTTAAGACATTAAATATAGAGACATCACCTCTTTCTCAAGTATGCCCAGAGCCAGAGATCACTACATATAGGGACATTTTTCTGGGGAATTATCACTCTAAATTTATCCTTGTCTTTTGCCCTTCTCTATGTGTGTACTGTCAGCCATTATTGTAGACAGGATGTGCCACTGGTTTGAGTGCTTACAGCTCACATCCATACAAGATGAAGTGTGGATTTGGTAGAGAGCTAGTGTCTCTTGTGTCTGACTGCCCATGTATTACACTGAAGTAATAGCATGTGGTTGTCATGTGTGGATGCAAACCATGCCATGTTATCTCTGCGTTCTCCATCCTGCATCTGAAAATATTTGTTGATTACCTCCCATTAAGCCCTGCAGTGAAGACTTCTGGTTAAATGCCAATACTGCAAATGCTTTCACTTGACTTAGTTTCAGTGTTTAGAAACAGCATACAGATTCAGGCCAAGAAATGGCTTGGGCTGGAAGAAATGTCTCACTAATTGTAAATTGCTGTGATTTTTCTTTTCTGTTTGTTTTTGGTTTTTTTTTCTTTTGAATTTTTTTAAATACCATGCAGTATCCAAGTGTCCATCCTACATTTGACCTGCTCCATAATGACCCTTGGGAGAACAGAAACAGGATGTTCAGGAAATTCCAACAAGCAGCATACAGGGTAATGTGAACAACCAGAATGCATTGTGATGGTGTGATGCCTTGGAAATAGCACAAGAGAACATGCAAACCAGAACATAAGGAATCTTCACAGCTAGCCAGGGATTTGATAGTTTAATAAATATGTCCCTGCTTCACCAAGAAATAAGGATCCAGAGTAAGTTTTGTGTTCTGTGGGTGCTCCTGCTGGTGCTTAATATTGCAGTCAATGCTAAGTAAATGCAAATGGATTTAGATTTTTTTTTTTTGTAAGTGAAAAATATGTCTACATGTCAAAGAGCAGATTTAAAAAGGCATATAGTTGCTCAGTTTTGGAGCCCTAGGACAAGAAAGACATGAATAAACTGGAGTGAATTCAGTGTAGAGCTACCAAGATGGACAGGGTCCTGAGCACTCAGTTTGTAAAGAGACATTTGCTCAGCCTGGAGAGGGAAAGTGAAGGGAGAGAACAGTACCTTCCGACAACTGTGATGAAGTCCTTGATGATGGAGCCAGTATCTTTGGAGTGGTGCATGGTGGGAGCCTGGGAAACAATGCGCATCAATTCAAACAAGAGAGGTATAGACCATGTATAAGGAAATCCTTTTTTACCATGAGGACCGTCATTCATTGGAGCACATTACCCAGGGAAGTTGTACAGTCTACATCACCCTTGCATGTTTTCAAGACCAGACTGGATGAAACCCTGAGCAATTTGGTCTTATCACTGACCTTTCTTGGAGAAGGAGGTTGGACTGGGACCTTCCAACATGGAAGCTAAAGACTAACCAGTAAAATCACTTAACTCAGTGGATTTAAATAGTATCCTGCATCCCCACTCTCTTTTTCTAATAAGTATAAATGTAGCAAGCAATATGGATGTTTCCTACTTTTCCTAGTGTTCAGTTTGGATAGTGTCCAATCTGTTTACAATATTAGGCTCCATACAGAGATCCTGAAATGAAATACTATTTCCTCTATTGGACAAATAAGGAGGTAGTTAAATGGCCACTCCTCATTGTGGTATATGGCACTAGGCAAATTTCACAGTGCAGTTTAATACTTATTCTCTTCATTCATTAAAACACAAGTATTCATATGGCCCTGATCAACTGACTACCTACCCACTGTTAAATCTGTATAAGTAATAGACACAGCTGAAGTATTAAGACCTAGCTAAAAAAAGTCTGAATAACCTGTAAGACTAAATGAAAACTTGAACTGTTTTTGTTGAACAATGTCATGTTAGTTGAGATCTGTTCTATATCTCCCCTTTCCCATTTTCTCTCTCCTGATCAGAAAGCTAACCATAGTTAAAAAATCTGAGAGACGGCCAAGTGAGCTCTGTAGAATAAATACAGTTGTAATGGATGGGTTTTTCTACAGCTGTAAATCTTACAGTGTTCAGCTGAATGTTAAACTTAAAAATCATTCTCTCAGATTGTTGTGCAGAATCGGCTAAATCGTTTACTGCTTCTGTTCCGTGGGCTAAGCAGAGAAGCCAGAGACCTGGAGGAAGGCTCTGTGCATGGTAAGAAGTAGAAGAACAAGTTGATATTTTGGCTATGAATTATGATAATCCAGGTTGTATTGTAGTGTGTCAGGTCTGTTACACATAAAGACAGAGTCCTTAAAAAGGAATCTTCCCAAAAAAGACGACAGTGTGACAAGGTAGAGTCATAGAGTCACAGAATGGTTCAGGTTGGAGGGGACTTTTCAAGGTCATCTAGTCCAACTCCCTTGCAATGAGCAGAGACATCTTCAACTAGATCGGTTTGGGTTTCTTTTTATAAGGCATTTTCCTCCTTACAATTTTCTCAAACAACTGCTTTCAAAAAATCACTTTTCTTTATGGTGAAATGAAAGTGCTGGCCTGGATAAGTCACTCGTTCTTTAATAACCATAGAAGGAAACTGGCCTTGGATGGTAGTCACAGTTGGATAAACTGCGGACAGAAGAGAGTTTGTGTTTCTTATTTCCCGCTCCCTTGTACACAAACAGTTTGACAACTTCTGAAATGTGTTTCCATGTCAAGCCTTTTCTTCCTTCTGCAAATAGGCATTTATAATTCCCAGAATGCAGAAATTGCAGGGATGCTTTAAGTAGAGGGCATAACAGCAGTTAGTGTAACAGAGGCCTTCTGACCTTCCTCTGCCTTGCTGAGCAGAATGACATAGAGGACCATGCTGGAATAAGGGAGGTTTAATGTCCTTTTAGAAAAGGGGAAATTGGATCTGTCTGATAGTCAAGATATTGTAGATGTGGCATTTAAAGTCTTTAGGAAATATTACCTTTTTATATTGAATTAAGTCTACTTATATTTGTATGTATTCATAAAATTATATTTATAAATTTAAAAATCCATACATAAATATCAAGCTATAAATTAATAAATTAAAATTTAAATTAAAATTACTAGACACACACTGTCTTAGGAAGATGTTAAATATATTTTGTGGCTTGATTCTATTTTTGAAACACTGTATTGACATATATTAAAAAATCTTAGTATTTGCTTTCCATTCATGACAGAAAGCAGGAGTTTCAGCAAACCAGAGAAGAGTGAAGAATGTAAGGGCTTTTCTTCCAGCATAACTGAAGATCGTATATTGCCTTTTGAATTCCCTTTTTACAGTTCCTATGGGTTGCAGCAAGATTTGGTAGGTACAGTAATGAAATGATGGCCCACACTCAAGGTGATAGAATTTTGTTGCGGACATTGGCCTCAGGCCCAGTACTGCCTTTATTAAAATCTCACAATGTGACTGGTGTTCTGGGCTTCTGACAAATTCATTCAGGACTTCAGATTTACTAAGGCTGATGCTGAAAAGAGTAAAAAATCTTTGCATTTTCTTACTGGCATTCTAAAATTCTGAATAATACATTTATGATCAGAGTTAGTTAACATCCATGATTCTGCAGAAGGAAAGAAATGAGAAATAACTGAAATGCCAAAGTCCAAGACAGAACATGAGAAATATCAAACAAAATGTTTGCATAATTATTTCCGTATGTTTTCAAGTAGCTGTGCTTATGGATTGCTGACAATGCAAAAACAAAGACCCACCATATTACTGGGTTTTAAATACTGTATTTTTTCAGGCACCTGATGCTCTTGGCCTAGTTCCTATTGAATCTGTAGATGTGAAAGTGAGACATGTTCTTCCTTTCTACGACTTGAAGGTGAGTCAGAACAGCTTCCCCAGATGTATTATGTTTCTCTCTTTCAGCAGTCCAGTTAGACATGTTTCTGCCTGATTCAGTAGCTCCAGTCTGCAGCCCAATAGAAATGTTGTCTTAATATGGCTGTATGATTATCATGCTTTTGTTAGAAACAAATTTTACCTGTTCCCATAAGTAACAAGCTTATAGTCAGCAATAGTCTCCTCCCCAGATAGAGGTGAACCACCTCAGCTGAAATTATTATATTTCAACCAAAAAATCCCTCTATGAATAAAGGTACTGCAAGCCCTGCACATCACGTAGTTTTTCCCTTGATTTCAGAGTTTTATGAAAGTGATATTATAGAAGTGTCCTTCCTTGGAAGTCTTCTGTTTATTTGGCATTCAATTCTGCATGATTTGTTTCTTCATTCCTGCAAACATCTCTTTGAAATATATAATTCTTTTTTCAACTTTATAAGTACAGAAACTTTTTTTTTCCTCCTGACCTATAAACCCTTTTCTCTCCAATTTTTGAATAATAAAAGTTCAAATTCTGCACCCAACTGAAGTAAAAATATTCCCCCAAGTTCAAATCAATACAGATTTGGGCCCAATGTTCACCTTTTTTTTTTTTTTTTTGAGATGGTGTAACAAGTCTCGAAGCATTCTTGTAGTGTCTTTTACCCTTATTACACATTGGTTCATCAATCATTGTTATGTATCTTACTTAGCACAGCTTTTGTCCACCACATTGAGTTCAGGATATTTGATCAAAACCCTATTAAATCCATGATATGTTACAGAAAAGTGAGAATGCAAATATTCCTTTCTGCCCTCATTCAGCTTGTCCTGGTGAAGTATGGCTTCTCAAAGCTTTGTCATACACCACATTCCAGAATAGTGATCCAAGTATCTTTTAACACAGAGGTGTGATAATAAAGCTGTAATGTTCCATTCCACCTATGAGTTAATCAGTAGTGATTACTGTCATCTCCTGCAGCACATCTTTTTTATTTGTGTTTAGGTTCCTCAGCATTTCAGCATTATGAAGTATCAGCCATTCTGTACACACTATGCAGCAACAAGCTACAAACCTCAAAAACTTTCCCGACCACTGAGGCAGGGAGCCCAGGTAACAAGTCATCTCAGATGCAAACTTTGCTGAAATCACTCCCAACCTTACATTCATACAATTATTTGATTCATTTTGTCTCAACATTTTATGCCAAAAGGCTTGCTGTACTCTGAAAAAATTTGACATCTGTGTTTTTCAAGGATGAGTTGATTCAAGTAATTGCTTCTCCTGAGGGTCACCTTGACCTGGTCTCCCAGAAGTCAGATTTTCACAAACCATCCCCAGAAGAAGTGGCAGAAAGGGATATCAGCCTCTTAAAACTGGTTCCTCCCCGAGCTTTAGTCTACCCTACAGAGAGCATCCCACTTCGTATTTTTGTAAGTAGAATTTGACTTCTGCAAAGAACCTAAACACAGAGGGGGAAGAGGGGTTTGTTTCATCAGAAGCCTGATGTGGAATTGGTGGGCATTTTTCTTACTCAGATTGGTATATAAACCTATCTACAGTGAGAGGAATCCCCCAAGGTGCAAGCCCTGGGAGGTAGAAGTCACAGGGCAAATTGCACTGAGAAGGGAACCATTTCATTTTGTGGTGGAATTTAGTCAGTTTAGGAGAGGAATGATAAAGCAAAGTTGCCAGTGAACTAGAGACCCTTCCAGTCGCACACTCCACAAATGGTCACTGATCCCGGGATTCCTTGGAACACCATGGGGCCTCTCCCATCTTCTCCATTTGTTTCCTCACTTGGACGTTAGAAGAAAATCTGTGATTTTGCCATCTCAGTCCCTCTATAACCTCATGCTCTTGCCCAGGTAATTGGGACAGGTGCAGTCTTTCTCCTTTTGTTCAGCTAGGGGACTGCACTTCTGCCTGATGGCAGGGGGGGTTGGAACTAGGTGATCTTAAGGTGTTTTCCAACCCTAACTATTCTATGATTCTAGATTTTCTGAGAAAAGTGAAGTCAAGCTTTTTACTCATGTTGTGTCCTGCTGCCTTAGTGTTTCCAGTAGTTCTCATAGCATCTGACAGCCACATTTCCAAGTTATTAGGCACAATGATTCAAAACATCACAGCCACATGTGTGGGAGGATTTTCTGTTAATTGTCATGTAAATTGGGCTACTTGGCATGGAGTACAGAAGGTATTTCCCAGAGAGTGCATCACAGCCTGAAGGTCCCTGAGGTGTCTCTAAGCAAAGACAGATGTATAGCTCAGTGAAGTGCTATGCATGGGTACAGGCAGCATCTCCAAGCCAGCATGAAACTGTGTCTGACTTGGGTGGCTTTGTCTTTCAGTGGTACTTAGCTGCAATGGGCCAGAGCCCAGAGTGCTAGTATGGTGATCTTGGCATAACATATATGGTATAGACTTGTACTCACTGCACGCAGCCAGGACTCCAGTGGACTTCATGATGAAATTCTGTCTGCAGCACTTTCATATCAATTTCATCCCTCTGTCATGTCAGTGTAAGAGCCAGGCACAGCTTGATCCCACACTACCCAGCATTAGACTTTACTCAGAAACATGTGCTAGTGCAGTAAAATGGATGACAAAATCATAGAATCATAGAATAGTTAGGGTTGGAAAAGACCTAGAATAGAAATCATCTATTTCCAATCCCCCCTGCATGGGCAGGGACACCCCACACTAATGGTCACTAGCTCACTAGCTTCCACCTCTGAACTGATTCAGAGAATCAGCAATGGATTTTGGAGTAATCAGGAAATAGTTTTTTTCTTCCAAACTTGGAGACAACACCTAAATTCCTGTATTCTAGACAGCAGAGAGCATGGATAAACCAGGCAGATTATGAGACTGTGATGAGCGGAAGAGACAGCAAATGAGTGGTCAGACCAAACAGAACAGTCACAATGAGACACAGGTGTGAATCTGGGGAGACTACATCATTTATAAGAGCTGAATTTTCATCAGTTCTTTATGGTGCTGTCGTGGCTTAAACCCAGCCATGCAGCTCGTTCACTCACTCAACCCCCTTTCTTGCCCTCCTCTCCTTCCTCCCCTCTCCCGGAGGGATGGGGAGGAGAACCGAAGGGATGCAACTCCCACGGGTTGAGATAACAACAATCCAG